>JAJOOS010080550.1:0-18324 GCA_029582725.1 Solanum chiquidenum | reverse complement strand
GGCTAATGCTGCCTACCGTTGGCCGACGTCGCTATTCCGATGCACACATGCCATGTCAGATGCGTGCAGGCCTTGGCTGATGCTGCCTGTCGTTGGCCAAAGTCGTTTTCCCGATGCGCACATGCCATGTTAGATGCGTGCAGGCCTTGGCTGATGTTGCATGTCGTTGGCCGACGTCGGTTTCCCGATGTGCACATGCCACGTCAGATGCGTGTAGGCCTTGGCTGATGTTGCCTGCCGTTAGCCAAAGTCATTTGACCGATGCACACATGCCACGTTATATGCGTGCAGGCCTTGGCTGATGTTGTATGCCGTTGGCCGACGTCGTTTGCCTGATATGCACATGCCACGTCAGATGCGTGCAGGCCTTGGCTGATGCTGCCTGTCGTTGGCCGACGTCATTTGCCCGATGCGCACATGCCACGTTAGATGCGTGCAGACCTTGGCTGATGCTGCCTGCCGTTGGCCAACATCGCCTTGACGATGCACGCAGGCCACGCCCGATGTCTCCCAGCCGATGCGCACACGCCACGGCTGATGCGTGCAGTCCTTGGTAGAAGTTGCCTGCCGTTGGCCGAAGTCACTTGCCCGATGTGCACATGCCGCATCAGATGCGTGCAGGCCTTGGGTGATGCTGCCTGCCGTTGGCCGACTTTGCATGGTCATTGCGCGGAGGCCACGACTGATGTCACCCAGTCGATGCGCACATTCCCCGACTGATGTGTGCAGGCCTTGGATGATTCCGCCTGTCGTTGGCTGACGTCGCTTGCCCAATGCACACATGCCACGTTAGATGTGTGCAAGCCTTGGTTGATGCTTCCTTCCGTTGGCCGACGTCGCCTGGACGATGCGTGCAGGCCACTGCTGATGTCACCCAGCTGATGCGCACATAACACGGCTGATGCGTGCAGGCCTTCATAGATCTTGTCTGCCATTGGCTGATGTGGCCTGGCCAATGCACGCAGGCCACGATCGTTGTTGCTTAGCCGATGTGCACACACCACGGCTGATGCATGCATGCCTTGGCTGAAGCTGCCTGCCGTTGGCCGACGTTGCTTACCCGATCTGCACATGCTACATTAGATGCAAGCAGGCCTTGGCTGATGCTGCCTGTCGTTGACCGACGTCATCTGGCCGATTCGCGCAGTCCATGGCCGATGTCGCCCAGCAGCTTTGCACATGCCACGACTGATGCTGCAGGTCGTTGGCCAATGTCGCTTGCCCGATGCCTATATGCCACATCATATGCATATAGTCCTTGGCTGAGGCTGCCTGTCGTTGACCAACGTCGCCTGGCCGATGCGCGTAGGCCACAGACAATATTGCCCAGCCGATACGCACACGCCACAACTGACGCGTACAGGCCTTGGATGATGTTTCCTGTCATTGGCCGACGTCTCTTGCTCGATGCGCACATTCCACGTCAGATGTGTGTAGACCATGGCTGAAGTTGCCTGTTGTTGGCTAACGTCGTCTGGTCGATGCGTGCAGGCCTCGTTCGATGTCACCCAGTCGATGCGCATAGACCACGATTGATGCGTATAGTCCTTGGTTTATGCTTCTTGCCGTAGGACGATGTCGCTTGCCCGATACACACATGCCACATCAGATGTGTGCATGCCTTGGATGATGCTTCCTGCCATTGGCCGACCTCGCCTGGCCGATGAGCGCAGGCGACAACTGATGTCGCTCAGCCGATGCGCACACGCCATGACTGATGCATGTAGACCTTGGTTGTTGCTGCCTGCCGTTGTTCAATGTTTCTTGCCCGATGCGCACATGCCACGTTAGATGCAAGCAGGCCTTGGCTGATGCTTCCTGTCTTTGGCCGACGTCACCTGGCGATGCACGAAGTCCATGGCCGATGTCGCCCATCTGATGTAGCACACACCATGGCTGATGCGTTCAGGCCTTGGCAGATGCTGCTTGCCGTTGGCTGATGTCGCCTGGATGATTCGCGTAGGCCACGACCGATGTCGCCCAGCCTATGCGCACATACCAAGGCTAATTCATGCAGGCCTTGGTTGATGTCGTCTGTCGTTGGCTAACGTCGCTTAGCCGATGCACACATGACTCCTTAGATGCGCGCAGGCCTTGGCGATGCGGGCAGGCCATGGCCGATGTCGCCCATCCGATGCGCACAAGCCACGACTGATGCGTGCAGACCTTGGCAGATGTTGCCTGCCATTGTCCGATGTCGCCTAGCCGAAGCTTGCAGGCCAAGGCCGATGTCGCACAGCCGATTTGCACACACCACAGCTGATGCGTGAAGGCCTTGACTGATGCTGCATGTCGTTGGCCGACGTCGCTTTCCCGATGTGTACATGCCACGTCATATGCGTGCATGCCTTGGTTGATACTACATGTCATTCGCCGACATCACTTGGCCGATGCGCGGAGGCCATGGTCGATGTCGCCCAGCCGATGCGCACACGCGATGATTGATGCGTACATGCCTTCGATGATGCTGCCTGCAGTTGGCCGACGCCGCTTCCCCGATGCGCACAGGCCACGGTTGATGCGTGCTGTCCTTGGTTAATGATACTTGTCGTAGGCCGATGTCGCTTGCTTGATACACACATGCCATATCAGATGCGTGCATGCCTTGGATGATGCTTCCTGCCGTTCGCCGTCTTCGCCTGACCGATGAGCACATGCCACAACCGATGTCCCCCAGTCGATGAGCAGATGCCACGACTGATGCATGTAGGTTTTGGTTGTTGCTGCCTGCCGTTGTTCGACGTCGCTTTCCCGATGCGCACATGCCACGTCAGATGCAAGCAGGCCTTCGATGATGCTTCCTGTCGTTGGCCGACTTCGCCTGGCGATGCACGTAGTCCACGGCCGATATCACCCATCTGATGCAGCACACACCACGGCTGATGCATTCAGGCCTTGGCAGATGTTGCCTGCCGTTGGCCGATGTCGCCGGGATGATTCGCACAGGCCACGACCGATGTCGCCCAGCCGATGCGCACACGCCAAAGCTGATGTGTGCAGGCCTTGGGAGACGTCGTCTGTCGTTGGCTAACGTCGATTAGCCGATGCACACATGACACGTTAGATGCAAGCAGGCCTTCGCGATGCGTGCATGCACTAGCCGATGTCGCCCATCCGATGTGCAGAAGCGACGACTGATGTGTGCAGGCCTTGGAAGATGTTGCATGCCATTGGCCGATGTCGCCTGGCCGATGTTCGCAGGCCAAGGCCGATGTCGCCCAGGCGATGTGCACACGCCATAGCTGATTCGTGCAGGACTTGCCTGATGCTGCATGTCGTTGACAGACGTCGCTTTCCCGATGTGTACATGCCACGTCATGTGTGTGCAGGCCTTGGTTGATGCTGCATGCTGTTGGCCGAGGTCACTTGGCCGATGCGCGGAGGCAATGGTCGATGTCGCCCAGCCGATGCGCACACGCCACGATTGATGCGTACATGCCTTGGATGATGCTGCCTGTCGTTGGCCGACGTCGACTGCCTGATGCGCACATGCCACGTCAGATGCGTGCAGGCCTTGGTTGCTGCTTCCTGCAGTTGGCCGACGTTGCTTGGTCGTTGCGCGTAGGCCACGGCCAATGTCACCCAATTGATGCGCACACAACCCGGCTGATGCGTGCAGGCCTTGGCTAATGTTGCCTGTCGTTGGCCAACGTCGCTTACCCGATGCGCACATGCCACGTAATATGCAAGCAGGCCTTGGCTTATGCTGCGTGCCGTTGGCCGACATCACCTGACGATGCGCGCAGGCCACTGCCGATGTGGCCCATCTGATGCGCCCACGCCAGGGATGATGCGTGCAGGCCTTGGCAGATGCTGTCTGCCGTTGGTCGATGCGCGCAGGCCACAATCGATGTCGCCTAGCCGATTCGCACACGCCACGACTGATGCGTGCAGTTCTTGGCTGCTGCGGCATGCCGTTGTCCGACGTCACATGCCTTATTCCCATATGCCACGTCCGATGCGTGGCCCACTTGAAGCTCTTGATTCCGTGGCGCGGATTCTGACTTAAATGAATATGTATCATTTTTCCAGAGAATCATAATGAACATGTACAACCCAAATATGCACGTTCTAAGGTACAAGCACACATTAGCTTCTACAAATAACTTTTATATATAGAAAAAAATAGTTTTCAACAATTTTTTAAATTTTTTATTCTTTTTCGGTAAATCCCGAAATTAGTAATTAATTAATAAAAAGTAGGAAACATATGAAAAAAAGGTATAAAATTAACGCCAAAAATTAACAAATAAATTTAGTAACCTTAAATTCAACAATTTCATAAAAAAATTAAGTTTTAATTTATTCAGTAAATCCCAAAAATGAGTAATTAATTAATAAAAAATAGGAAAATATGAAAAAAAATAAAAACTTTATTCCAAAAATTCACAAATAAATATAGTAACATTAAATTTAACAATTTTATAAAAAAAAAATTAATTTTTATTATTTTCTGTAAGTCCCGAAATTGCGTAATTAATTAATAAAAAATAGGAAAAATATGAAAAAAATATAAAATTAACGACAAAAATTTACAAATAAATATAGTAACCTTAAATTTAATAATTTCATAATTTTTTTTAATTTTTATTTTTTTCGGTAAATACGGAAAATGAGTATATAATTAATAAAAAAATAGGAAATATGAAAAATATATAAAATTAACGCCAAAATTCATAAATAAATATAGTAACTTCAAAATCAACAATTTCAACAATTGTTTTTATTTTTTTGGTAAATCCTGAAAATGAAATTAATTAATAATACTTAGGAAAAATATGAAAAACATATAAAATTAACGCCAAAATTCAAAAATAAATATAGTAACCTAAAATTCAACAATTTCATAAATTTTTTAAATTTTTATTTTTTTCGGTAAATCCTTAAAATGAGTAATTAAATAATAAATAATAGGAAAAATATGAAAAAATATAAATTTAACGCCAAAATTTCACAAATAAATATAGTAACCTTAAATTCAAAAATTTCATAAAATAAATTAATTTTTATTTTTTTGGGTAAATCTTGAAAATGTGTAATTAATTAATAAAAATAGGAATAATACGAAAGAAAAAAATTAATGACAAAATTTCATTAATAAATATAGTAACCTTAAATTCAACAATTTCATAGGTTTTAATTTTTAAAATGTGATGTCAAAAAGAAAAAAACCTTAAAAATAAATTAAATAAAAATGAATAAAAGTTGAAAAAATATGAAAATGCTCGAAAACACTTCTAAACACGTGAAAATAATGATAGAGTACGTATTTGTACAAATAAAAGATGTTTCAATATCGTACGAACCGTAAAGGTAATGAAGATTCGTACGAGTGAACCACGTCAGACGGAAACGTTGAGAATAGATGATGGAAAATAGATGAATATGTTATGCATGAAAGGTGTTTCACACTCTTTTGATTTTTGTAGGGCATGGATATCCACATGTTGTCGACTAGACCTCAACCAATGTCGTCGCGTGCGACGTCGCTCGTTTAACAAATGCAAGCAACAGACAATGCGGGCAGGCCACGACCGACGTCGGCTGACCGAAGTGTTCAGTCCACGAATGATGCTGCCAGGCCACGTCTGATGCATTTAGACCTAGGCTGATACTGCATGCCGTTGATCTATGTCGCTTGCCCGATGCGTATATTCCACGTAAGATGCTTGCATGCCTTGGTTGAGGTTGCTTGCCGTTGGCCGACATAGCCTGGCCGATGCACGCAGGCCACGACCGATGTCACTCTACCGATTCGCACACGGCACGAATAATGCGTGCAGGACTTGGCTGATGTTGCCTGCTGTTGGCCGACGTCACTATCCCGATATGCATATGCCATGTCAGATGTGTGCAGGCCTTGGCTGATGTTGCCTCCTGTTGGCCGACGTCGACTGGCCGATGTGCGCAGGCCATAGCCGACGTAGCCCAACCACTGCGCGCATGCCATGACTGATGTGTGCATTCCTTGGCTGATGTTGCCTACCGTTGGCAGACGTCGCTTACCCGATGCGCACATGCCATGTCAGATGCGTGCAGGCCTTGGCTGATGCTGCCTGCCGTTGGCCGAAGTCGCCTGGCCACTGCGCACAGGCAATGACATATGTCGCCCAAGCGTAGCGCACACGCCACGCTTGATGCGTGCAGGCCTTAGCTGATGTTGCCTGCCGTTAGTAGACATCGCTTGCCCGATGCTCACATGCCATATCAGATGCATGCAGGACTTGGCTGATGCTGCCAGTCGTTGGTCGACGTCGCCTGGCCGATACGTGCAGGACAGGCCGATGTCACCCATCATATACGCACACGACACGACTGATGCGTGCAGGACTTGGCTGATATTGCCTGCTATTGACCGATGTCTCTTGCTCGATGCGTGCATGCCACGTCAGATGTGTGCAGTCCTTGGGTGGCACTGCCTGCTTTGGCCGACGTTGCCTGGCTGATATGCGCATGCCACGATCGATGTCGCCCAGCAGATGCACACACGCCACGGTTGATGCTTGCAGGTCTTGGTTGATGCTGCCTGCCATTGACTGAAGTCGCTTGCCCGATGCGCACATGACATGACAGATGCGTACAGGCCTTGGCTGATGCTGCCTGTCGTTGGCCGACATCGACTAGCCAAATGCCGTAGGCCACGGCATATGTCGCCTTGCCGATGCGCACATGTGTGCAGGCCTTGGCTGATGTTTCATGCCATTGGACGACCTCGCTTGCCTGATGTGCATATGCCATGTCAGATGCGTGAACGCTTTTGCTGATGCTGCCTACCGTTGGCCGACGTCTACTGGCTGATGCGCGCAGTCCACGGTTGATGGGTTCAGGCCTTGGCTGATACTGCCTGTCGTTGGCTGACGTCGCTTGCCCGATACTCACATGCCACGTTAGATTCATGCATGCCTTGGCTAATGTTGCCTACCGTTGGACGACGTCGTTATTCCGATGCACACATGCCACGTCAGATTAGTCCGACCTTGGCTGATGCTGCTTGTCGTTGGCCAAAGTCGTTTGTCCGATGCACACATGCCACATTAGATGCATGCAGGCCTTGGCTGATGCTGCATGCCATTGGTCGACGTCATTTTCATAATACGCATATGCCACGTCAGATGCGTGTAGTCCTTGGCTAATGCTGCCTGTCATTCACCGACGTCATTTGCCCAATGCTCACATGCCATATCAGATATATGCAGGAGTTGGCTGATGTTGCCAGTCGTTGGCCGACGTCGCCTGGCCGATACGAGCAGGACACATACTATGTCACCCATCATATGCACACACGACACGGCTGATGCGTGCAGGACTTGGCTGATGCGTGCAGGACTTGGCTGATGCTGCTTGCTGTTGGCCGATGTCTCTTGCTTGATGCGTGCATGACACGTCAGATGTGTGCAGTCCTTGGCTGATGTTGGCTGCTTGTGCCGACGTTGCCTGGCCGATGCGCGCAGGCCATGATCGATGTCGCCCAGTAGATGCGCACACGCAACGGTTGATGCTTGCAGGTCTTGGTTGATGCTGCCTGCCATTGACCGAAGTCGCTTGCCCGATGCACACATGACATGCCAGATGCGTGCAGGCCTTGGCTGATGCTGCATGTCGTTGGCCAACATTGCTTGGTCGTTGCGCGCAGGCCACGACCGATGTCGCCCAACTAATGCGCACACAACACGGCTGATGCGTGTAGGCCTTGGTAAATACTGCTTGCCGTTGGCCTGTTGCCTGGCCGATGCGCGCAGTCCACTTTTGTTATCGCCCAGCCGATGCGCATATGCCACGACTGATGCGTGCAGGCCTTGGTTGATGCCGCCGGCCGATGGCTAACATCGTTTACCCGATGCGCACATGCCACGTTAGATTCAAGCAGGCCTTGGTGATGCTAGCAGGCCATGGCTGATGTTGCCCATCCGATACGCACACGCCACGGCTAATGCGTGCAGGCCTTGGCAGAAATTGCCTACCTTTGGCCGATGTCGCCTGGCCGATGCATGCAGTCCACGACTGATGTCGCCCAGCCGATATGCACACGCCACGGCTGATGCGCGTAGGCCTTGGTTGATGCTGCATGTAGTTGGTTGACGTCGCTTGCTCGATGCGCACATGCCACAATTGATGTTTGCTGGCGTTGGTTTATGCTGCCTGCCATTGACCGAAGTCGCTTGCCCGATGCGCACATGACATGCCAGATGCGTGCAGGCCTTGGCTGATGCTGCATGTCTTTGGCCGACGTCGCTTGCCCGATGCGTACATGCCACGTCTGATGCGTGAAGGCCTTGGCTGATAATTCCTGTGTTTAGCCGACGTTGCTTGGTCGTTGCGCGCAGGCCACAGTCGATGTGGTCCAACTGATGCGCACACAACACGACTGATGCGTGCAGGTCTTGGCTGATGTTGCCTGTCGTTGGCCGACGTCGCTTTCCCGATGCACACATGCCACGTCATATGCAAGCAGGCCTTGGCTCATGCTGTCTATCGTTGGTCGACATCATCTGGCGATGCGCGGAGGGCACTGCCGATGTGGCCCATCCGATGTGCACACGCCAGGGCTGATGCGTGCAGGCCTTGGCAGATGATGCCTTCCGTTGGCCGATGCGCACAGGCCACGACTGATGTTACCCAATCGATTTGCACACGCCACGGCTGATGCGTGCAGTTCTTGGTTGATGTCGCACGCCGTTGTCCGATGTCACATGCCTAATGCCCATGTGCCACGTCCGATGAGTGGCCCACTTGGAGCTCTTGATTCCGTGGTGCGGATTCTGACTTAGAGGAGTAGGTATCGTTTTTTCAGAGAATCATAATGAACATATTCAACCTAAATATGCACGTTCTAAGGTACAAACACATATTAGATTCCACAAATAACTTTTATATAAATAACAAAAATAGTTTTCAACATTTTTTTTAAATTTTTATTCTTTTTCGGTAAATCCCAAAATGAGTAATTAATTAATAAAAAGAAGGAAAAATATAAAGAAAAATGTATAAAATTAACGCCAAAAATTCAGAAATAAATTTAGTAACCCTAAATTCAATAATTTCATAAAAAAAAAAATTAGCGCAAAAAATTCACAAATAAATATAGTAACCTTAAATTCAACAATTTCATAAAAAATGATTAATTTTTATTTTTTTCTGTAAGTCCCGAAAATGCGTAATTAATTAATAAAAAATAGGAAAAATATGAAAAAAAATAAAATTAATGCCAAATATTCACAAATAAATATAGTAACGTTAAATTCAACAATTTTACAATTTTTTTTAACTTTTAATTTTTTTCGGTAAATACGGAAAATGAGTATATAATAAATAAAAAATAGGAAATCTGAAAAAATATATAAAATTAACGCCGAAAATTCATAAATAAATATAGTAACTTTAAAATCAACAATTTCAACAATTTTTTTTATTTTCTTGGTAAATCCTGAAAATGTGTAATTAATTAATAATACTTAGGAAAAATATGAAAACAAATATAAAATAAATGCCAAAAATTCACAAATAAATATAGTAACCTAAAATTCAACAATTTCATAATTTTTTTTATTTTCGGTAAATCCTGAAAATGAGTAACTAATTAATAAATAATAGGAAAAATATGAAAAAAATATAAATTTAACGCCAAAAATTCATAAATAAATATAGTAACCTTAAATTCAACAATTTCATAAAAAAAAATTAATTTTTATTTTTTTCAGATATATCCTGAAAATGTGTAATTAATTAATAAAAATAAGAATAATATGAAAAAAATATAAAATTAACGCCAAAATTTCATTAATAAATATAATAACCTTAAATTCAACAATTTCATAGGTTTTAATTTTTAAAATGTGATGTAAAAAAGAAAAAAACCTAAAAAATAAATTAAATTAAAATGAATAAAAGTTGGAAAAATATAAAAATGCTCGAAAACACTTCTAAACACGTGAAGTAATGATAGAGTAGGTATTTGTACAAATAAAAGATGTTTCAATATCGTACGAACCGTAAAAGTAATTAAGATTCGTACGAGTGAACCACGTTAGGCGAAAACATTGAGAATAGATGATGGAAAATAGATGAATATATTGTTATGCATGAAGGGTATTTCACACTCTTTCGATTTTTGTAGGGCATGGAAATCCACATGTTGTCGACTAGACCTCAACCAATGTCGCCGCGTGCGATGTTGCTCGTTTAACAAATGCAAGCCACAGACGATGCGGGCAGACCACGTCCGACATCGGCTGACCGAAGTGTTCAAGCCACGAATGAGGCGGCCAGGCCACATTTGATGCATTCAGACCTAGGCTGATGCTGCCTACCGTTAACCGATGTCGCTTGCCCGATGCGCATACTCCATGTAAGATGCTTGCAGGCCTTGGTTGATGTTGCTTGCCATTGGCCGACATCGCCTGGCCGATGCGCGCAGGCCACGACCGATGTCACCCTACCGATTCGCACACGCCACGGCTAATGCGTGCAGGACTTGGCTGATGCTGCCTGTCATTGGCCGACCTCGCTATCCCGATGTGCACATGCCACGTCAGATGCGTGCAAGCCTTGGCTGATGCTTCCTCCTGTTGGCCGACATCGACTGGCCGATGCGCGCAGGCCATAACCGACGTAACCTAGCCACTGCGCACACGCCATGGCTGATGCGTGCATTCCTTGGCTGATGTTGCTTACCGTTGGCAGACGTCGCTTACCTGATGCGCACATGACATGTCAGATGCTTGCAGGCCTTGGCTGATACTGCCTGCCGTTGGCGGACGTCACCTGGCCACTGCGCACAGGCAACGACCGATGTCGCCCAACCACAACGCACACGCCACGCTTGACGCGTGCAGGCCTTAGCTGATGTTGCCTGCCATTGGCCGACATCGCTTGCTCGATGCTCACATCCCATATCAGATGCATGCCGGACTTGGCTGATGCTGCCTGTCGTTGGCCGATACGTGCAGGACACTGCCGATGTCACCCATCATATGCGCACACGCCACAGTTATTGTGTGCAGGCCTTGGCTGATGCTGCCTGTTGTTGGCCAATGTCTCTTGCTTGATGCGCGCATGCCACGTCAGATGTGTGCAGTCCTTGGCTGATGCTGCCTGTCGTTGGCCGACGTTGCCTGGACAATGCGCGCAGGCCACGATCAATTTCACCCAGTAGACGTGCAAACGCCACGGTTGATGCTTGCAGGTCTTGGTTGATGTTGCCTGCCATTGAGCGAAGTCGCTTGCCCGATGCGCACATGACATGCCAGATGCGTGCAGTCCTTGGATGATGTTGCGTGTCGTTGGCCGACGTCGATTAACCAAATTTCCTAGGCCACGATAGATGTCACCTTGCCGATCCGCACATGTGTGCATGACTTGGCTGATGTTTCAAGACATTGGTCAACGTCACTCTCGCGATGTGCATATGCCACGTCAGATGCGTGAAACCTTTTGTTGATGCTGCCTACCGTTGGTCGACGTCGTCTGGCCGATTCGTGCTGTCCACGGCCGATGTCGCCTAGAGGATGCGCACACGCCATGGCTGATACGTTTAGGCATTGGCTGATGTTGCATGTCGTTGGCCGACGTCACTTGCCCGATGCTCACATGCCACGGTAGATGTGTGCAGGCCTTGACTAATGTTGCCTGTTGTTGGACGACGTAGCCTGGCTGATAATTTCAGGCCACGGACGATGTCGACCAGCCGATGCGCACACGCCATGACTGATGCGTGTAAGCCTTGGCTGATGCTGCCTACCGGTGGCCGACGTCGCTATTACGATGCACACATGCCACGTCAGATGCGTCCAGGCCTTGGATGATGCTGCTTGTCGTTGGCCAAAGTCATTTGACCGATGCGCACATGCCACGTTAGATGCGTACAGGCCTTGGTTGATGCTGCATGCCGTTGGCCGACGTCGTTTACTTGATACGCATATGCCACGTTAGATGCGTGCAGGCCTTGGCTGATGCTGCCTGTCGTTGGCCGACGTCGTTTGCCTGATGAGCACATGCCACGTTAGATGCGTGCAGGCCTTGGCTGATGCTGCCTGCCGTTGGTCGACGTAGTCTAGACGATGCACGCATGCCACAACCGATGTCGCCTAGCCGATGCGCCCACGCCATGTCAGATGCGTGCAGGCCTTGGCTGATGTTGCCTGCCATTGGACGACGTTGCTTGGTCATTGCGTGGAGGCCACGACCGATGTCGCCCAACTGATGCGCACACAACACAGCTGATGCGTGCAGGCTTTGGCAGATGCTACCTACCATTGGCCGATGCACACACTCCACGACTGATGTCACCCAGTCGATGCGCATATGCCACGACTGATGCGCACAGGCCTTGGTTGATGCCGCCTGTCGTTGGCCGACGTCGCTTGCCCGATGTACACATGCCACGTTAGATGAGTGCAAGCCTTGGCTGATGCTGCCTGCCGTTGGCCGATGCGTGCAGGCCACACCCGATGTTGCCCAGCCGATGCGCACACAACATGGCTGATACGTGCAGGCCTTAACAGATCTTGCCTGCCATTGGCCGATGCGGCCTGGCCAATGCGCGCAGGCCAAGATCGATGTTGCCCAGCGGATGCGCACATACCACGGCTGATGCGTGCATGCCTTGGCTGAAGCTACCTGCCGTTGGTCGACGTCGCTTGCCCGATGTGCACATGCCACGTCAGATGCAAGCAGGCCACGGCCGATGTCTCCCAACCGATGCGCACACGCCACGGCTGATGCATGCAGTCCTTGGTAGATGCTGCCTATCATTGGCCAAAGTTTCTTAGCCGATGTGCACATGCCACGTCATATGTGTGCAGGCCTTGGTTAATGCTACCTGCCGTTGGCCGACATCACTTGGCCGATGCGCGGAGGCCATGGTCGATGTCGCCCAGCCGATGCGCACACGCCACGATTGATGCGTACATTCCTTGGATGATGTTGCCTGCCATTGGCCGACGTCGCTTGCCCGATGCGCACATGCCATGTCAGATGCGTGCAGGCCTTAGCTGATGCTTCCTGCCGTTGGCCGACGTTGCTTGGTCGTTCCGCGCAGGCCACGGCCGATGTCGCCCAACTGATGCATACAAAACACGGCTGATGCGTGCAGGTCTTGGCAGATGTTGCCTGCCGTTGGCCGATGCGTGTAGGCCACGACTGGTGTCGCCTAGTCCATTCGCACACGCCACGACTAATATGTGCAGTTCTTGGTTGATGCCGCATGCCGTTATCCGACGTCTCATGCCTGATGCCCATATGCCACGTCCGATGCATGGCCCACTTGGAGCTCTTGATTCCGTGGCGCGGATTCTGACTTAGAGCATTTTTCCAGAGAATCATAATGAACATGTACAACCCAAATATGCACGTTCTAAGGTACAAACACACATTAGCTTCCACAAATAACTTTTATATATATAAAGAAATAGTTTTCAACAATTTTTTAAATTTGTTTATTCTTTTTCGGTAAATCCCGAGATGAGTAATTAATTAATAATAAGTAGGAAAAATATGAAAAAACTGTATAAAATTAACGCCAAAAATTCACAAATAAATTTATTAACCTTAAATTCAACAATTTCATAAAAAAATGAACTTTTAATTTTATTCGGTAAATCCCAAAACTGAGTAATTAATTAATAAAAAATAGGAAAATATGAAAAAAATATATAAAATTAACGCCAAAAATTCACAAATAAATATAGTAACGTTAAATTCAGCAACTTCATAATTTTTTAATTTTTTTATTCTTTTCGATAAATACGAAAAATGAGTATATAATTAATAAAAAGTAGGAAATATATAAAACTAATGCCATAAATAAATATAGTAACTTTTAAATAAACAATTTCAACAATTGTTTTTATTTTTTTGGTAAATCATGAAAATGAGTAATGAATTAATAATACTTGGGAAAAATATGATAAAAAATATAAAATAAACGCCAAAAATTCACAAATAGATATAGTAACCTAAAATTCAACAATTTCATAAATTTTATTAATTTTTATTCTTTTTGGTAAATCTTGAAAATGAGTATTAATTAATAAATAATAGGAAAAATAGGAAAAAATTCATAAATTTAACGCCAAAATTCATAAATAAATATAGTAACCATAAATTCAATAATTTCATAAAATAAAATAATTTTTATTTTTTTCGAGAAATTCCTGAAAATGTGTAATTAATTAATAAAAATAGTAATAATATGAAAAAAATATAAAATTAACGCCAAAATTTCTTTAATAAATACAGTAACCTTAAATTCAACAATTTCATAAGTTTTAATTTTTAAAATGTGACGTAAAAAAGAAAAAATCTTAAAAATAAATTAAAAAAAATGAATAAAAGTTGAAAAAAATATGAAAATGCTCAAAAACACTTCTAAACACGTGAAACTAATGATAGAGTACATATTTGTACAAATAAAAGTTGTTTTAATATCGTACGAACCGTTAAAGTAATGAAGATTCATACGAGTGAACCACGTGAGGCGGAAACATTGAGAATAGAGATGGAAAATAGATGAATATATTTTTATGCATGAAGGGTGTTTCACACTCTTTTGATTTTTGTAGGGCATGGACATCCACATGTTGTCGACTAGACTTCAACCAATGTCGCCGCGTGCGATGTTGATCGTTTAACAAATGCAAGCCACAAATGATGCGGGAAGGCCACGTCCGACATCGGCTGATCGAAGTGTTCAGGCCACGAATGATGCGGCCAGGCCACGTCTGATGCATTCAGACCTAGGCTGAAGCTGCCTGCCTTTGACCGATGTTGCTTGCTCGATGCGCATATTTCACGTTAGATGCTTGCAGGCCTTGGTTGATGTTGCTTGTCGTTGGACGACATAGCCTGGCCGATGCGCACAGGACACGACTGATGTCACCCTGCTGATTCGCACACTCCACGGTTGATGCGTGCAGGACTTGGCTGATGCTGCCTGCCGTTGGCCGACGTCGCTATCCCGATGTGCATATGCAACATTAGATGCGTGCGGGCCTTGGCTAATGCTGCCTCCTGTTGGCCGACGTCGACTGGCCGATGCGTGCAGGCCATAGCCGACGTAGTCCAGCTACTGCGCACACGGCATGGCTGTTGCGTGCATTCCTTGGCTGATGTTGCCTACCATTGGCAGACGTCACTTACCCGATGCGCATATGCCATGTCAGATGCGTGCAGGCCTTGGCTGATGCTGCCTGCCGTTGGCCGACATCGCCTGGCCACTGCGCACAGTGAACGACATATGTCGCCCAACTTTAGCGCACACGCCACGTTTGATGGTGTGCAGGGCTTAGCTGATGTTGTGTGCCGTTAGATGACATCGCTTTCTCGATCCTCACATGCCATATCAGATGAATAAAGGACTTGGCTGATGCTGCCTGTCGTTGGCCGACGTCGCCTGGCGGATACGTGCAGGACACGACCGATGTCACCCATCATATGAGCACACACCACGGCTGATGCGTGCAGGCCTTGGCTGATGCTGCATGTTGTTGGCCGATGTCTCTTGCTCGATGCGTTCATGCCACGTCAAATGTGTGCAGTCCTTGGTTGATGTTGTCTATCGTTGGCCGACGTTGCCTGGCCGATGCTCGCAGGCCACGATCGATGTCGCCCAGCAGATGCACACACACCACGATTGATGGTTGCGGGTCTTGATTGATGTTGCCTTCCATTGACCGAAGTCGCTTGCTCGATGCGCACGTGACATGCCAGATGCGTGCAGGCCTTGGCTGATGCTGCCTATCGTTGGCCGACATCGCCTAGCAAAATTGCCTAGGCCACGACAGATGTCCCCCCGCCGATGCACACATGTGTGCATGCCTTCGCTGATGTTTCATGCCATTGGTCGAAGTCGCTTGCCCGATATGCATATGCCGCGTCAGATGCGTGAAGGCTTTTGCTGATGCTGCCTACTGTTGGCCGACGTCGTCTGGCCGATGACCGCAGTCCATGGCCGATGTCGCCTAGACGATGCGCACACGCCACGGCTAATGCGTTCAGGCCTTGGCTGATACTGCCTGTCGTTGGCCGACGTCGCTTGCCCGATGCACACATTCCACGTTAGCTGCGTGCATGCCTTGGCTAATGTTGCATGTCGTTGGCCGACGTAGCCTGGAAGATGATTTTAGGCCACGGTCGATGTCGACCACCCGATGTGCACACGCCATTACTGATGCATTTAAGCCTTGGCAGATGCTACCTACCGTTGGCCGACGTCGCTATTCCGATGCACACATGCCACGTCAGATGCGTCTAGGCCTTGACTGATGTTGCTTTTCGTTGGCCAAAGTCGTTTGACCGATGCGCACATGCCACGTTAGATGCGTGCAGGCCTTGGCTGATGTTGTATGCCGTTGGTCGACATCGTTTGCCTGATACGCATATGCCACATCAAATCCGTGCAGGCCTTGGCTAATGTTACCTGTCGTTGGCCGACGTCATTTGCCCGATGCGCACATGCCACGTTAGATGCATGCAGGCCTTGGCTGATTCTTCCTTCCGTTAGCCGACGTCGCCTGGATGATGCACGCAGGCCATGGCCGATGTCGCCCAGCCGATGCGCACACGCCACGGCTGATGCGTGCGGTCCTTGGTAGATGTTGTCTGTCGTTGGTTGACGTCACTTTCCGGATGTGCACATCCACGTCAGATTAGTGCATGCCTTGGCTGATGCTGCCTGCCGTTGGCCGACGTTGCTTGGTCGTTGCGCCGAGGCCATGACCGATGTCGCCCTACTGATGCGCACACAACACGACTGATGCGTGCAGGCCTTGGCAGATGCTGTCTTCCGTTGGCCGATGTTGCCTGGCCGATGCACGCAGTCCACGACTAATGTCACCCAGCCGATGCGCACATGCCACGACTGATGCGTGCAGGCCTTGGCTGATGTCGTTTGTTGTTGGCGGACGTCGCTTGCCTGATGTGCATGTCACACCCCGAAATAGGGGCGTAACTGGCACTCGATACCCTAATACATCGAGTTACCCATTGAAACATACTAACTTAACCAAACTTGTGAGGAAAAAATATTGGGCAGCACAACCTCTTAAAAAGTGAAGCCTGGACCTAGAGGTCATGACCTGAAAGAGAATAACCATACAAACAATGGTAGACAAACCAAAAAAATTAAGATGTACTATCTAGCCGACGAGGCCACAACTGAAAACATACCTACTTACACAAAAAAGAAAACCCAGAATATTGTGTCCACAATAGCCTCTATGAGTGACATAAGCATTGTCGGGACAAGGCTCCGACTATACCCAAACTGTACAACAAAAGTAAACATCCTCTGATAGCCCCAGGATAAGATGGAGCTTACCAACTAACAACTGAACCTGAATCCTAGCGGGTGGGTCGATTAGAGTCCCTGCCTATACCTGCTCGCACAAAATAAAAAGCAGCGTCCCCAGGCAAAGGGACGTCAGTACGAATAAAAATGTATTGGTATGTAAAGCAAAAAATAAAATCGTAAACATTTACTGTAAAAGGGTAATAGAGATACCACCTGAACTGAAACCCAAATAATCTCCATGGCTGACCTTTACCCCCCCTCCCTCCTACTTAAATATGCATGGTATTCTCGTATAATCATATGTCGTGAATAAATACATATATATATATATAGATACAAATGCTTGACATACCCAACCAAATGCTAGCAATGGTGGTGCTTTCCGGTAGCGAACCGGCATCATATTCGCCAACTTGTGGCCATCTGTGTCTCATACGTATAAATATAGGCAATAGGCCCCATACCTCCCGATTATAGCTCGGGAGTAGAATGCATAGCATGTCATGTCATGGATTTATAACACCTATGAGTTACTGTTGTCATGTTGCCAATCTTGGCCCATTTGTAGTCTTGTTCTCATAACCCCATAATAACTTTCGTATAACATATAACAATCTGATGGAACTTGATATGTTCTTCCAAATAAGCTTGAAAAGTTAACTCGAATTTTATAAGGATAACCTAACCTTGTTGATATTCATAACAAGTTTAAGGTGAGTTACTTAGTTCCTAACTTGGTTCCTAGATAATTTATAAAAGAAATATTTCAAAAACCAAGTGTTCTAATAGTTTACATTTAAATTATATTTGAGAGTTTTGAAGGTCGTGAGCTACTATAAAGTTTTTCTTTAATAATAACTTTAGTGGAGAAAGAGGGCTGGTCACAAGTAGTAAGGGTCTAGCGTGACATTTTAATTCACATCACCCAAGGACGAATATGAATTCATACGTGCAGACATATAATCAAGGAAACTGATAAAATGACGTGTAGATGTCGAACACTCTATTTATCCGAACGAGTGAAATATCAAAATAAC
>JAJOOS010080548.1:0-14300 GCA_029582725.1 Solanum chiquidenum | reverse complement strand
GGGGGGGGGGGGTTTGGCCTGAAGTTGATGGTGGGAAAAAGCCCTAGTTGCACCTTAGGATCATGAGTTTGGTCTTGGATTTGTTATAATCCGGATAATTGAACCTTCATTTATTGATCCTTCTGTAGATTAATTGTTTGTAGACCTAGAACAAGTGGAAAGAATCCGAAAAGGGAAGATTCAAGTCCCTTAGAGGATTCAAGCTTTTTTAAGGTAGGTAATGGTTTGATTTCATGTTTATGTGATGTATGTTGGTAATTGCTTCATTGTAATGTAGATATGTATGTGAATGTAGCATTGTTGATCAAACCTAATGAAATGAGTATGAATGACCAATTGTATGCCATGAATCAACACTTGATTGTATGACTATGAGTATGTACATTATGGGTGTGAATGTGATTGTGGTTGTGTTGATTGGATCGGGTGTCACGTTCCGACACATGTATTGGATCGGGTATCACATTCAAACACATATATTAGATCGGGTATCACGTTCCGGCACACTAATTAGGATCGGGTGCCATGTTCCGGTACACTAACAGTATGGGTATGGGTTGCGTGAGAGCACCATTGAATTTTCATATTTACTTGTTATTGAGAATGTGGATTTGTACATTGCTCTTGAAATGATAACTGTGTATATATTCAGTACATGTCATGTTTACTATGTTGTGACTGCCTATATATGTTTCACATACTGGAATAGGCATGTGATCCTACCAGTACACTGTGGTTGTGTACTGATACTGCACTTGCTCGTTCTTTGTTGAGTACATGGCATCTTCAGGCAGCTATTGATAGACCTCAGCTAGGAGATCAGTGATCGAAACCGGATTTCAAGGGTGAGCCAGTTCTTTCAGGCTTTCATGGAGTCCTTCTTATTGTTTAGTCCATTTCCTTCAGACTCAGACTATTTAGTTATTTCTTATGTTAATTGGGGGTTGTACCCCTTTTCCTTAGACTTGTTGAATTTAGATGTTTTGGTACAATGACTTTCAGTTCTAGGGGTTAACTTCCACAATAGTTGATTAGTTGTTTTGTTGAACTTCCAGAGTTTATGTGAACTCCTTATTTCTTTTGTCATTTAAATCAGCTTTCGTATATTTAAATGTCTATGTTTTCATTAAGTTGTGTAGTTGGGTTGTAGTAGTGGTTCTCCCACCGGAGGGTTAGTGTGGCTGCCAATCACGACGGTCTGGGTCGTGACAATGTCTTGTCAAGGCAAGAATTAGGTCGAACGTAGTTCAGAAAGCTTGTTCCTTTATTGTTGTTGGGTTTTTTTTCTCTCATAACTTCTCTTTTTTTCTAATCTCTTTTTCCTGATTCATATTTTTTGTGAGCCATTTCTTTTCTTTTTCATTTTTGCTGTATTTTGATTCAAAAAGAGGGGTATGAAAGAAAAAATAAAATGAAGGTTCATAAGGGGTAGCAAGGTATTAAACAGTAGCATAACAAATTGTCTTCGTCATATCAATCATTAAGAATATTAAATACAAACATGCCTTTTAAGATGAGAAGTGAAAATCATATAATCTATCTTTACAACATATGTATTGATGGATATGTATGTCGTTTCTGTTCCATATTTTTCAATTAAGAATCTCCATTTGGGCAATATCTTCTTCACAACAAATGAAAAATGTCCTTCAAAAGGGGACTTGCCTTTTAACATCTTTAGATATCAAAGGAAATGTAAAAATATTTCAGTCCTTTATTCATTTTCTAAGATATATTTTCCATTTTTCAACTTATTTAGTGTATTCATTTAATGACTAGAGAAGTTTTAAGAATTGACCAAAGTTTTTGCGTGTATATCATATCATCAAAGCTGAAATAAAAAAAGATATATATAGAGGGAGATAAATAGAATGGATCAAACTGACACAGAACAAAGATACTATTAAGTGAAAGGCAGATAAACTTGATGACAAGACGATAAACTAAATTTTATGTTACAATCTTGTAATAACCAAAACTAAGACAAGACTCAACAAACATACAAAATAAAATAAAAGATAGAAGGGTTTTCACTCACTAAAATAAATAAAATAAACAATATTTTTTACTCACTAAAATTAATAAAATAAAAATTCTAAATTGCATAGCAGAAATGAAGACCAAAGAAATGAAGAGTATCTTCCTAATCACCAAGCTTGACATCTTAGTCAATAATTTGCACATTAATCTTTACTGAAGCTTCACCAATTTCAATTATTTTTTCTTGAGAAATAAGAGAGTTCTCATCACATATCATCTTAATAAAGTATTCATCATTAGGTACCGACGGAGGATTTTGAGTAACATTTGGGAGTTCATCATTTTAGATCACAATCATCTTTCCTTGGATCATCTTTTCCACCTCCCATTTTAAAATTTGATAATCTTCAATACCGTGCCCTTGAGAATCAGAGTGGTACGTGTTGCAGAATTAAAATTATTTGCACATGGATCTACATACTTTTGAGGAATCAACTTTATTATATTCAAATGTTTCAATTTCTCAAATGAACTTGTGTAAGACTCTCCAATTGCTATGAAATTATGTCTAGGCCTCTGATCACCTCTAAATTCCTGTCTTGGTCAAGCATTATAAGGTGCTTGAAATATTTGTGAAGAAGGACGAGTGTGTTGATGTGTTGGTGGTCACTATTAAGGATAATTTGGTGGATGTTTATATGGTTGTGACCTATAGACTGTATATTGAGGTGGGACCATATAGTATTGTGTGCCTTGCATGAAAGGATAAAATGATGAGATTGAGACAGTGCATATTGATAAAGTGGACACTTTAAACATCTTTTTGTCCTAGATATAATAGTAGTTACATCCTCCTTCATTTTCTTTCCACCGAGACTTTGTGATCCATTTTTAATCACTTGTGGCATGGCTTTCAAAGACACTTGACTTGCAATCTTTCCATAAATAATGTCATTTTCCACCATTTAACAATCTTAATAACTTTACCAAATGTTTTTGTAACAACGGAAAGCAAATAATGAAACCATCAATCATTCCAGATTCCTTTATTAGTGGCTTAATCCTAGCTATTTGCTCCTTCCACCTAATAGCATATTCACAAATAAATTCAGTGGTTTTTTTCCTCATGTTGGAAAATGAAGTACAATCTTGCATTATGTCCATGATATATTGGAACTATTGAAAAAACATCAAGCCAAATCAGCATCTCTATGCCAGTTAGAAATATCTTGATCGATGAACCATTCTACGGCAATTCCCACAAAGATTACCCCAAAATAAGTAATGAGAAATTCTTCTTTATTTCCAGCCCCTCTTAGTTGATTACAATATCTCTTTAAATGAGCTACAGATCCCCTTGGTCATAATATTTCTTAAACTTTGGGATTTGAAAATTGGCAAGCAAATGAATGTGGGGAACATGCACAAATCACTGAATGAGATATCAATGTGACATTCTAATCCCTTCATATATCTTACACTATGTTCCACGCTCTCCATTATTCTAGTCATTTCTTCGGGTTCCTCATTCTTAATGGTTTTCTCAAGTTCGACAGGCAAACTATACTAAATAGTGTGGGGGTAAGATTCTTGAATTTTAATAGTCAGTTTAGGGGTATAACCTCAATCATGTTGAACATTGGGCGGGGATCATTTCAATGATTTTGGTACCATTGTTGACTGTGAATCTATATTAGTCAGTGTAGTTTACATAAAGAGTGGATTACCTATCTTACGCATTGTAACACCTCAAAATCTAATAGGCTAAGCTAGGGCTAAGTGAGAGGGCAAGAGCCAAGGAAAGAAGCTTGGGCAGCCTTTACCAAGTACTTCCCACCTTTCACGACCACAATGACGGCTACTGGTGGGAACCACGGTTCATGGTGATTGGCGTGGTGAGCTAGGCAGTGAGCTCCCTAGATTCCCCAAAATAGGACCCTCCCCACGAGCCACTAGACGGCTCGTGAAGGCAACCACGGATCGTGGGAGGTGTCATTGACTAGAGTTAGACTTTCGGGGAAAAGGGAGGTGGTAACCTAGCAACTGGTCAAGGGACCACGGGAACCACTATGGACCATGTGACCCTTGACGGGCCGTGGTGCCCCTTGTGGTGGTGAGTCAGCAGCTTCAGTTCAGGGGTTTTTGGGTCTTTTCTGGTTTTGAGTAAATCAATACTATGTCATTTTACCCAAGCCTAGGACCTCTATATAAGTGAGTTTAACCCCAAAACTCACCCTTTCAAGTCATTATTTCCAAAACCCAAAAGAAAATCAAAGTTCGTCTCCCCAAATTATTTATTTCTCTAGAAACTTTAAGAAAAAGGAAGGATTCAAGCTAGGATCAAGGTCAAGCATCAATTCCTCCATTGAAGATAAGCACTTGGTTTTGAGGTATGATAGTTTTCATCCATGTATTCCTTCCATTCATGGAGTTCCCAAATTTCTCTTTTTCAAAGTTAGAATTCCCCAATTGAGTTAGGATTTTCTTCAATTGGCACGTGTTCTCTTCAATGTTGATTTAAATGATTTAATTATGATCTCTTATACATGAATTGATTAAATACTATGATTTTATGATGATTTCACCATGAACTTATGTAACCCCATGTTTTCAAGTTATGAATCATGTAATGTGGGATTTTGATTGTAAAGAAAGAGTTTTATGAAATTGAGCATGTATTGCCATATTTACATGAATTTATGATAAAATCCATATCTAACCCATGTTTTCTAAGCATTGATGTTTGAAAATGGGTTTTGAACCTCAAAAGGTAATTTATTGACTTATGCATTTTCTTATGAAATCTATGAAAATATTTTAAAGGTGCTTTGAGAGTAAAGTACCAATGATGATGTTGTTGTTGTGTTGTTGAAAGGATATTCTCATAAACACATACCAGCATGATTTGAAAGGTTTTCTCACATAATAAGGATTCTAAGGTTGAAAGGATTTCTCACCTATTTAAATTAAAGATTAAAAGCTATTATGAAAAGATCGTGGATGGTGAAAGGTTTTCTCATGCATGGTCTAAGGAGCTATTCGAATGTAGCTAGCTTGGATTGGTTATCCAAGGATACCTTTTCATGGATTATATAACCTAGCTTGGATTTGCAAGATGACGTGCCTTTCCATGGATAATAAGGTCAAGTATGAAATGACAATTACGTGGGATTTATGCTTAGAACCGAGAGGATATTGAGATAGAAGCTCTCACGTTAGTAGAGGTCGGGTTTCTAGCACCAATCTCCTTATCCCTTACATATGTGCCCCCATAGGATGATTGTCTAAGATAGACATTAGCTAGTGGACCAACATAAGCTAGAAGTTCATGGTTCTACCTTGGTAAGTAGGACAACCCTTTTCGGTGTGGGAGACACCGGGGGATCATGTTATAGCTCACATAGTCGCTATGTTGGTTAAGGGTAATACCCCACATTAATAATAGACTAAGGTTACTTCAAGAAGTATCACATATGAGTTCAAAGATGATGTTATCTTTCATTGACTATGGTTTTATGACTTATGTTTTCTAACTCTCTTATAACATGTTTTAGCTTGGTAAATTGCATTTCATAAAATGAAATGTCCCTTTTTAGCATGATTTAAATCGTTTATGCATAGCTATCATACTTGGTACATTATTTTGTACTAACGCATACTCTTACCTACATTTCCCCAAATATAGGGTCCGAAGTCAGGGTCATCAGTTTTGTGGCTAGTGGTTAATTTCGAGATTCTTGAGCTTTAATGAGTCCTCATGATTCGATGATGGACTTTTATTGTCTTAGTTTCCCTATTGTATTTCAGTTTTTAACATGATGTATGGGCTAGGCGTAATTTCATTCTATTGTAATAGATGGCTATATTGAGACAAGAGTTTTAGACTTCCGTTTTTCTTTATAAAATCCTTGGAGTTGGACTATTGTTTTACTCCTATTATTTTATTTATTATGTTATGAGACCTAAGTGGCTTGTATGGAGTCCTTCGGGGTTCTATATGCCATGTTACATCTAGGGGGTACCCTTGGGTCGTGACACGCATATTCCAAGGGCGTATTGTGGAAGTTCCAGCGACGTTGGATGTGTTAGCATAAGGGACAAATCCAGGGTGATAAACTAAATCACTTGTCGATACTTTGATAGGGTATGACATATTAGTATTTAGATACTAATAAATTGAAGATGTTGGAGCTTGTCCGTTCATCCAAACTTCATACATTTCAGTCATTTGTTTTCTCAACATGCTTACTTCCTCTAAAGACACAAATTCTTGTGAAATCTCTTGATTTTTGACTTCATCATTATCTGACTATGTTCCATCTTTGCATGTCATTCTCTTTTCCATTTGACCTTGTATAGTATGAATGAGATGTTAGTTTAACCACAAATCAACCACCTTTATACTAACTTTGTGCATGAACAATAAAGTTTATTAGGGCTAGACATTCTTCAGTTTTAATCACATGTTCCACATTATGCATACGCATGTGTTTTTATTTATAGAATGAGCTTAGAGAACCTTCTAACTTGCTCAACTATATCCATTTCTTGATTATTATTTGTTTATTTTTCAAAGAATGATTTAATAATGCATTGATCAAATCTTATTAGTATTGCGTATGTAACATTCTTGAGTACATCAATAAGATCTTTGCATAATTTATTATTATTATATTTTTGACTAAACCTAAATAACAATGCTTCTTTCTTCTTTTTCTTTTTTAGAACTTTAAGATTAAAATATTTTGTTTTCTATAATTACTAAAAAGATATTTAAGAAAATTCTATTTATGATCTTGAACTTCTTACAAAAATGAAATAAAAAATAAAAAAAAAAATGTTTTTGACTTTTTCGTTTGAATGGGGAATTCGAAAAGTTCTAACATTACCATAATAAGGAAAAAACTTTTTTTTTGGTAAGTAGATAAAACAAATATTTTTTGAATAAACATCAAAGCTTCTTATTTATTTATTTTTATTTTTATTTTTGAGGTAGGAAATAAATGTTTTTTTTAATAAAGATCACCGAATCTAAAAAGAGGTGCCTATGTATCTTATTAGGGTGAGAATAAGGTGTGTGTAGTTCATCCAATTAGACAGTTAAATAATTTTTTATTTCTTTTTAGATTAGAAATTTGTTGAAAATGCAACTATGTTTTGTCTTTATTTTTCCATAAAAAAATATTTTGAATTCTCTTTATGTCAACTATGAAAGAATTTTATTTTTTTGTGATTCTTGTGTAGGAGTAAAAACTCTTTTTCTTTTTGTAAGATATGCATAAAAACATAAACTTCTAAAATAAGAAATATTTTCGTGTGTTTTCTCTGTCTTTTTTATTTAGTTATTTATTTAAAATTGAAGAAAATTATTTCTTGTATTTTCATTGATCACCATAAATTTTGGTCAATATGTGAAAACTTCCAAATAGCACTTAAAATGATTTAGGTGGTCAGTCAATATAGGTGTACTTGTCTTAGACGAATCTGACTCTTTTATCGAAGCCGCAAAGTCAAGTACAAATGATGCAAAAAATAGGAGACTACTAGGGATAACCATGTCTATGTGTCACGTCTACTAGGCTCAAATATGAAGGAGATAGGTGTCTAGACGGTCTTATCCGAATGGCCAACTCTAGCGAGGGAGGGGCAATTTATCGGTAGCAGTGTTATTCTGACTTCATTGCGGGTCCAACCACCAAATATGTTTTACTAATAATCCTTCCTCAAGTGCCAAAACACTCTGGCATTATCTCAATAAAAGTAGGATTTACAACTGTATTCTTGTGATTGTGTGTGAAGTATTTTTTTCGGAGACTCAGAGGGGGTGCACAAGAGAACACATTTTATAGTACAGTTCAACAATATCAAAGCGATAAAAGAACAACAAGCAATATCTTAGGCCATCATACACAATATATAAAGAAAACAATAAAATAAAGTGAAAGTCAATATTACAAAGGGCAATTTCTAGTTATTTCCCCAGCAGAGTCGTAAGAGATGTCACACCCCTTTTTACGACAGAAAAAGATTTTTCCAATTATAGTGATGTTATTGATTAGGGGTTATATTTTTTTTCAAGAGTCGCCACTTCGAATTGAGTTATGGTGTTTCAAGTCATCTTTTAAATTCCTAACCAAAATAAAACTACTCTTTATTTTGGTCAGTAAAAATAAAAGATCGGGTAAGGAATTCTGTTGACCAAGGGGAATGTATTAGGCAGCCTTCAAGTCCCGTGGTGCTAGAACGATTGTTTTTACCAACTTGTACTTACTTCAAACTATTTTTGGATAAAATTGTGTCTACAAGCTCTAGTTCGATCATATTTATGTTAATAAAATTTATTAATATTAAATCAGATGCATAACTACATTCTTGATTCTTAACATATAATAGCTTAAAAGCATAACTGTTTTCTTCTCTCGATTGCATCACCTACTATTCTTTGTCTACAAATTTCACTTTACATTTAAGAAAAAATATTCAATATAATTATTTTGCCAAGGTGCGTCAATGCATCTTTGAATCTTCTTTAAGTGTCTTAAAAATATGTGGACCCAGATTCTTTATTGAAACACATTGTTAGTATTTCTGTTTTGTTTAGTTTAAATTATGCTCATCTTTAAGTGTCTCAAAAAGATGTGGAACCACATTTTTTATTGAAACTCATTTTTATAATAATAATTATTATTATTATTATTTTTTTTATTATTATTATTTTTTTTTAAAAAATTGTACTTGTCTAATGTTAGAGACATTTATTCGTCTCTTGTAAATTTGCGATTACTACTTTTTCTCAATCTCTTTTCATTTTCTTTTTCTTTGCCATGAAATTTTGGACTATTTCACAAGTCATCCTAATGCTTTGTTATTATTTAAAGGCGAATTAATTAATTTAAGGCTATAAACTCTAGGCTTAGGCCAGAGATAACTATCAAAATGATGAACTGCATTAGTTTCTAGGTAACATTTTATATTGAAAGTATAATGTTCAACTCAACACTTTATTAAAGTACATTTCTATAAAGTAATTCAAATATTATAACATATTCTCCCCAACATTAAAAAAATTCATTTATGTGTGAGACAAAAAGATCGATTCGAATACTATTAAATAAATACAAGTTAATACAAGAACAAGATTTGATTAAACACTTATATTGGATTAAATATTCACCACACTATTTATTTTCCTTTAACAAACTGTTGCGAGCTCCAATACATATTCTTCAAAATTGTTTATTCATAGAAAACAAATTTTTGAAACTCTTTAGCAATTGTCAGTTAAAAATATAAGTCAAAGTTAACGTATATCTCACATAATAATGCGCAGTATATGAATCATATAAAAATGTCAGATGAAAATACTTTGGATAAGTTACTACTGACCATAAACATATATATCATTCCTCTGCTCTTTTTTTATATAATATTGCGATCATAATTTAAACATTACTCTAAATCCTAAAGAATATTTAAAACCCAATATATGTAATCACAAACATGAAAAAATTAAATAAAATCATCAATAAATAAATAAGTTAGCTGAAAGTTAAATATACAAGAAATTAATATATAAAAGTTGAAATAATAATAATAACAACCACAAATTCATCTCAAATGGCTCATGACCAAACAAAATTGATTTACATAAAAACATTAAAATAAAAATAGTATCAATGGAAACGAACCTTCAAAGCTAACTTTTAGGTGTACAAACTAGCAGTCATCAATAGGATCTCAATCTCCACTTCCAGCTCAATTTTTTTCTCTATTCTTGTGCGTTAATTTTTTTTTCTTTTTGTATGTTTTTTTCTGTATGTGTATTGTTGATCATCTTTGTCTTACTAATTTCTGTAGTACATATAGGTGTAGTGTAGAAGTGTATTAGTTGTGGAGTGTGTGAGGTTTTGGAGAATTTAAGAGGTGAGTAAGGGTGAGTGAAATGAGGAAAATGTGGTAGTGGGAAAAGATGTGCAGGTTAGTTTAGGTTAAATATTTTTAAAATAAAAAATAAATATTCATATAAAAATTATAATAATAAAAATATTAGCTAATTATTTTAGTCTAATAAAAATATAAGAAAAGCTAAATAGCTAATCTAAGAATATTAAAATGACTACCTTATTTATTAAACCTAAATTACAAGAAAACATATATTTTTTGTAAATTTTTGTTTCTTTTTTAAACAATTAAAATAATGCATACCCAAAAATGTGATTCTATATTTGTTGTTTTCAAATCCTCTAAAATAAATTTATTTAAATAAGATAAAAATCAAAATATTTAATTCATATTTAAAAAAATATTTAAATACTAATGTTTGTGTAAAACATTAAGTTTAGTCAAATATCACGTGTCTACAAACTCGAGCTATTTCACTTCCCTCATCTCGAGGGGAAAGAAACGATCTAGGAAAGCCCCTTTGAATTTTTCCTAATCAAGAGGACCCGTATTCACTGCCCTCTCTTCTTTCATTTATTAAACCACACTTGAGTGACACCTTTCATTTAATAAGCGGCCAATTCCACCTTTTCCACTGAAGTAACTCCCATAATCTCCACGATCTTGTGGATTTCGTCGATGAAATCTTAGGGATCTCCCTCAACTTTCAACCCATAAAACTTTGGGGGATTAATCCTAGTGAAGTCCCTCACCCTTATCGTCATTGTACCCATATTTGGGTTCACGAAGCAACATCTTCTCTACTAGATTGAGCGGTCATAGCATGAGCCAACACTTGGAAAGTGACTCAGAATTTGACATGAGACACTTGATTTTCCAAAGGATCGATCACTTGAGGAATCTCCTGCTCCACATTATTATCCACTTTCCTTCTTATTTTATTTCTTCGAGGAGGCATATCCTGAAAAGCATCGGACAAGAGTTAGGAGAACGACTTCTATAGAGTTGAACTTTATTGCACGACTTTAGAGCAGTGAAAGAAGCAAAGTATTCTAAACGCCTTGTAGCCTCCTATTCATAAATGTGGTGCGCTTCACACTCATGAACAAGACTCTACATGACTTCACTTTTCGGACATCCTAAAGCCTTTCTAAAACATGTGGCTCTGAATACCAAGTTTGTCACAACCCAAAGTACATCCTAGATGTAACATGGCAATTAGTATCTCGAGAAGCGCTAAATAAGCCACATGACATAATCACGACATAATGAAATACACTAAATGAGATTGTAAACAATCTATGTAACACCTAGGTCTTAGAAAGAACTAATTTTAGCAAGAACCAAATTGGAAAGAGCTAAATTGAG
The DNA here is from genome assembly GCA_029582725.1 of Solanum chiquidenum. Classification (NCBI taxonomy): domain Eukaryota; kingdom Viridiplantae; phylum Streptophyta; class Magnoliopsida; order Solanales; family Solanaceae; genus Solanum; species Solanum chiquidenum. Next base: position 3,050 of record JAJOOS010080548.1, on the reverse strand, counting down.
AATTTTGCAAGTTAGTCTTATATTTTGAGTTTTGGGTCAACTTCAAACGACCATAACTTTCAGTACATGATGAATTAGGTCACCCATAAGGTATCAAATGAAAGATCTCTAAATCATCTTCCCAACATGACCGAGTTTACTACATTTCAAGTTCGGATGAGGGAGATATGACCCTTTGAGTTTAGCCTATCCGATTAAGGAAAATTCATCCGAATTAAGGAGGGGTATTTTGGTCTTTTCCTTACCCCATTAACTTTAAGCATTTTTTTCACCCAAATAGGGGTCTAAACTGATTGTGATCAGTTTTCAAAATTCTAAACACGCTTAGGGTTTTAGAGAGAAATTCAAGAGAAGAAAAAGCGAGAAAGTTCAAGCATTCTTCGAAATTGAGGATTTTCATCAAGGATTCGATTCCTTCAAGGTATGTAAGCTTCCATAGTGTTGAGGTTTTTCGCCCTCATTCCAATCATGTAATCTTATACCCATGGATTCATTCCTGAAGTTGATTTTTGAGTTCTTGAGTTAAATTGAGTAATTGAGGTCTTTGAAGTTCTAGAGGTGAGGGTTTTGCGAAATAGTTGAGTTGTTTGATTAGTTTTTTCTATGGGTTTCACTAAAAATGTTCTGGGTTATGAGAATCCATGTATTTTGACATTAAATTTGTAGTGGGTATTAGTTGAATCGAGATTGGGGAGGAGAAGAAAAGATCGGGCAAATAAATGCGCCTAGGTCCGCATCACAGAGATGCTTAGAATTTCAGTCCCCAGATAATTACCCCCCTCTCCACACCGCAGAAAGGAAACGGAGTCCTCTGCCTAAAAAATTATTTCTCGACCAAAAATTTAATTCCATCTCTGCGTCGCGCCACTATTCTGTAATTTGGGTCTTCGCTCGTTCTTATGATCAACTATCTTAACCTTCCTAAATAATTGAGATATCCTATATTCCAAAGCATAATACTTGAATTCACATTTCAAATTCAAGAGAGAGTTAAGAGTAAAGTTCAAGGGAGTTCTTTCCAGTCCTTTTGTTTTAGAAGTCATTTTCAAAATTTAAAAATTTATTTTAAGACTTGAGTACTTGAGTATGAAGATGAGGAGAGTTGTGAAAGCGCAAGAGGAGGGTGAATTGCTATTTTTTTTTCTTTTGTGAGTAGTTGACTTGAGAGAAACCTCAGTCGACTACATGTTGCTAACATGTATGAATAGAATTGAAAATGCGTAAAGAAAACTTGACACAAGAATTTTTATACTGGTGGGGATCCAAAGTTGATCTTACGTCCGGTCCCCTTGGGTTGCGAGGGTGTTCTCTTCTAGACTTGGTAACTTTTGATGTGAGTACAAAGTTGAGTGTGACTTCACAGTTTGCACTTAGTTTCTTTTTACTCTTTTGTTTCGATACAACGACTTACCAATGACGGAATTATTTTCAGGTCTAGGTACTAGAGTCCATACTTGATTTTTGTCGAACTGATCCAATTCTTCTTTCATAGCTTTGATCCAGTGTTCATCTCTGAGGGCATCATTTATTTTATTTGGTTCTAACGGGGAGATGAGCGCAACCTGTGTCTCATTTCATGTTGAGGATCGAGTCTTCATGCCTTCACTTGTATTTCCAATGATGAATTTGTTTAGATAATTTGGTTCACTTCGCTATTCATTTGAAAATATTTCTATGACAGGATCAACAGATAGTTCTTCAGGAGTCGACTTCTCAACAATGTTTGTCTCCTTGTGAGTTGATATAGGAATTTGACTGTCCTCATCATCAGTGCTAATTCTTATCTCAACATATTTGTTAGAGTCATCAAAAACAACATGAATGGATTCTTCAATATGTAAAGATATATTACTTGTTAAAGATTCTATAAGATCTACTAGAATTTGAATAACCGAGAAATATACCTTTATCACTTCGAGCGTCAAACTTACCAATGTTGTCTTTACCATTGTTTGGACAAAACATTTGCATCCGAATGGATGAAAATATCCAATATTTGGTCTCTTGCCATTCCACAATTCATATGGTGTGTTTTTCTGCATGGGTCTTATTAAGCATCGATTTAACACATGACAAGATGTGCTTAGAGCTTCAGCCCAAAATTTGTGAGGTAGAGAGTTCTCAATGGTCATAGTTCCTTCCATATCTTGTAAAGTTCTACTTTTACGCTTTACAACTCCATTTTGTTGTGGTGGTCGAGGAGAGGAGAAGTTGTGAGTGTAACCCTTTTCGTCGCAAAAGTTTTGAAACAATTTGATTTCAAAATCTCCTCTGTGGTCACTTCTTATAGAAGAAATATAGTAACCTTTGATTAGCTAAACTTTTTCACAGAAGAACTCAAAGTTTTTTAAAGTCTCATCTTTATGAGACAAAATCATAACCCAAATGAAACGAGAGTAGTCGTCTACAATTACAAATGAATACCTTTTTCCTCCGGTGCTAGCGGTTCTTGTGGGTTCGAATAGATCCATGTGTAGCAGTTGTAGCTTATGAGGGAAAGAGCTTCTTGTTTGTTTACCCATTTGGCATGCATCACATATGTGAGTTTTTGAATAATCTAGCTTGGGTAAACCAATAACAAGATCATTATTTGCCAGTTTTTCAATTAATCGCATGCTGGCATGGCCAAGTTTCTTATGCCAGATCCAGGGATCATCAGTCATTGAAGCAAGGCATATATGTTCTCCATGTTTTTACAGAGTCAAGTATGGAAACATTCTTTTCTCTGCTTCATTGTAAGAGATTGTTCCCAGAGTGATCTTTTATTAGGCATTGATTCTTTTGGAAACGAACTTCAACATTTGAGTCACATAGTTGACTGATGCTCAACAAGTTATATTTAAGACATGGTACTAGATAAACATTAGTGATATCACATACATCATTAAAAGTAACTTTACCACTCATGATTACAGTTCCTTTGGATTTATCACCAAAACGAATGCTTCCTCCTTTATATTCAACAACATATTTGAATAGGTTTTTGTCTCCTGTCATGTGATTTGAACACCCACTATCTTGATACCATTTTCCTTTTGTTTTCTTGCGGT
>JAJOOS010080545.1:0-57857 GCA_029582725.1 Solanum chiquidenum | reverse complement strand
TCTTAAGATGATTAGTGTTACTACATTTGATCTTACCAATTTTTCGATATATTCAGGTTCTTAGTAGATAACAGTCCAATTAGAGTGTTCAACAACCACGAAAGCATCGGAATTCCATTTCCAAAGAGTCAAGCAATGAAAGTATACTGCAGTTTGTGGAATGCAGATGAATGGGCAACACAAGGAGGCAGAGTGAAAACAGATTGGGCACTTGCACCTTTCACTGCTTATTACAGAAACATTAACATTGATGGTTGTGCAGTATCATCAGGTACTTCTTCATGTAAGTCCATCGGTTCAACAAACAACGCGAAGCCATGGCAGACACATGAACTTGATGGTAAGGGACGGAATAGGCTCCGGTGGGTGCAGAGCAAGCACATGGTTTACAATTACTGTGCTGATTCTAAGAGATTTCCTCAAGGTTTTTCTGAAGAATGCAAACGTTCAAGGTTTTAAGAAACGAGATCATTTAATCGACTATATATCCAACGTTTGATGCATCAAATGTTGATGTTTTAGGAATGAGAGTGAAATTTTTTATTCGTTGTACCAATAAAGTTTTGATGTTGAACTTGTATTATTTATCTATATGTAATGGAATGTGTATGGTTTACTTTCCTTTGTTAGTTATGTTATATGATAAAACATTGATCTTTGATGTTCTTATGTCTTGCAAATTAGATACTCCCTCCGTTCCAAACAGAATCGTCTACCTAGTTTGACATGACACAAAGTTTAAACAGATATAGGATCAACGATGAAGTTCGTATCAATACAAATATATAGGAACTAATACATTTGGGTAGCATCTCTTTTATTTCACATTAAACCAAAAATTAAATGGAAATACTATATGGTACACCTTTTCCAGTAACACCAGGTTCAGAAAATGGTTTTAATAATTCATAAGGCACAACTCCAGCTCCATTTCTATTCATCAACTTACTATCAACATTTCTAGCATCAATAATCCCTTCAAGTTCCTTCAATTTCCCCGAAAATGCTTCAAACGCCGCGTTAATTACAGGATCCTCAGCCCAGTAAGGCTCAATTATTTCACCAATATATTCTTCATCTGGAGCATGGTTAGATAAAACATCCATAATTGATATTACTTTTGTTGCTTGAAGTTGTGAAGGTAAGCATTTTAGTAGTGCCTCCTCAGGTTTATTCAAGAAACTTTCCCATTCTTCATTTGTTGGATCTTCAGTTGGCATTTTTGTCCTAGCAATTGTTGGCCTATTTGGAAAGTAACCTACATATAAATTAGAATACTCAATTATCACTACAACAAAAACAGTTTTTAGCGGTACTAAATATACACGTTAATTAACAAAGAGTGCTAAACTTTAAGGACATTTACAAAGAGTCAGAATTGCCTCTAAAAAAACATATTCAACGGCAATTAAGTTATTACATTTAATTAATTGTCAAGATCATTTTTGATATAGTGTATATATGTAGATAACCTACTATAACAAGTTACGACACACAAATATTATAAAAATCATTTATATTGCCAGTGTATAGAAGTTAAACTCTTTTGAAATGATTTAACTTTATTATTATATATACTAAAGGTCATGAGTCTGATGCACAAAGCAATCCCAATTCCACATAGAGTTCGGAAAGAGCCATAGGGTGTAAATACCTAAGCAGCTAATCCTGACACAAGCATCAATTATTGATTTCATAGTTCGAACATGTGACCTCTAAGTCACATGAAGACAATTTTATTGTTGCTAGCTCCGAGACTTCCCTTTATTTCACTTATATATATACCAACAACATAAAAAAAAAGGTAAGGTGTGTACCTGCATAAATGTATTGGCCAAAGTTAACTGCTGCATGGTGGCCAGAAGTTACCCAAATCATTGTCGTTATAATACCAATTAAGTCATTTGGGGTTTTTAACTCTGGCCACCATGGCTCATTTCTCTTGTCACCATGGCCAACATTTTTTATCTCTGACCACCAATCTTGGATTTCTTTATCAGTTTCAATAAGATTTATTTGTGGATAATAATGGTTGACATAATTTGTTACCCATTGTTTAAGTGTGTCCCAAAGTACTAAACCATCATTTGCAAAAGGGTAATCTTCTATTGTTAGTTTTAATCCATATGGTTCATTTGGATCTTCCACAGCCAATCCCCTGTTATATATGCAACAAAATAACATGTTAGTGGAATGGGGTCGGAGTCAAGGACACAAGGTCCTAGTCCTTTTCGTCAAAAAATTATACTGTATATAAAAAATTAAATTTTTTTATATATATAGATTATGAATTTCCCTGGCTGTATAGTACGTATCAATGTACAAAAACAACATGTCTGTATAAAAGTAAATGTAACGGCCTAGCCCACTAGTGATATTGTCCACTTTTGGCCTAGACCTGCACGATTTTAAAATGCGTCACTAGTGGATAAGGTCTGCTTATTTATATACCCAACATCTCTATTGTGTTTTGCCGTATATATCATGTTATATATACAGATAGTGCGTTAGTATGAATGTGTGATAGTATGTTATAGTTTGCCATATTTATGAGGTAGCCAATTAAGACTTATTAAACAAAAACAAAATTAGTGATCACCAAATATTGTGATAGAGTGGTAAGCACGCCCTTTCATCTTTAACCACATGTCTCGAGTTCAAGTAGCCTATGTTTGAAAGCCCTTTACCCTTAAATCAGGATTTATGACGTGAATTCAAATTAGTCAGATCATAAAACAGATATCAAACACCTAATCGAAAAGCAGAAAAATAGAAAGATTAGTGAATTATTACCTGCTAATAAGGTTTTGTGGGAGTGCCTCTTGGTCAAATCTCCATTCAAGATCATAGGCAACAGAACTAAATTCCATTGCATACTTGCCAAGGGCAAATGAAGTCTCAACAATTCCATTTGCATTAATAAGTGCTTCTCTAGCTAAGGAATTTATCTTCATTGTATGTCTGAAATGAGGATGCAATAATCTATTTATTGGGTGCACTGCACTAAGTTGTCTATTTGTTGCTATAATATATGGCTCTGTAGCACAATGAGTTCTTAGCCTACAAAATTTTGGACAAAAATTAGCCATAATATTTTCAAAATCAAAGAATATATGTAATAATTACACTACTCTTTAAGCAATAACAACAACATACTTAATGTGAGTATACACAGATCGTATCCCTATCTTACACGATTCCACAGATAGCCAATCTTATTTTCAAATTACGTATCTTACATTTTAAGAAGACTTATCTGTAAGTATCATTTACGTGACCTAATAATAGTGTAAATTTTTTTTTACGCTAACATCGTATAGAACTCAGAACTCATTAAGAAAGTACATGTATCATCATCACTTACCAATGACTAACTAGTTGGTGATAGCCAGAGTCATGAGCAAGAACATGTGCTTTAGCCAATCTCCATAGCCAAGCACCAGTGGCATTCCAAGTACTTGGAAAATAAGCTTGCTTCCATTGAGGCTTATTATCTATTGGTGGCCTAGTTAGCTCAATAGCCAAAGGTCTCAATGTGCCTTCATGTGTCAAGAAGAATAAAGTTCTTGATCCATATAATACTGTCCTTTTGAGTTCATTCACTTTGTTCACATATGGCAATAATAAATCGTGATAATCTAGGATGAACAACTTCTTTTGTTGAACTGCCTGCATTGGTTATGTGTAACTCAAGAGTCAAAATTATCAAAAAGAGGACTTTATAGATCATGCATAATCCAAGAAATAGGGCGATCTTGAATTTTTGACTTGTCTTGAACTACTGACTATAGATCGAACCTAAAATTATTTTTTAAAATATTTATTAAACAGGCCAAAAACTCAAGACCACCCTTATCAAGGTCACTCTTGCAAATCACCCTATATAATATAGGCTTGCCTGTGGATTATTAGCACCATATGGCCTTTTGTGAGACTACTGTTTAAATCTTGTCTCTCATTTAATTCAACAAACTAAATTTCGCATTTAAAAGTAGTCAAATGAATCTTTTCTTTTAAAAGACAAATTTAGTTTATTGAGCTAACGAGGGACATAATTTAAAGAATGACCTCAAGAAAGGTCATTTGTGCAAATAAAAAGATTCCAATTATTGGCCTGACTGAATATCGTTTGTCCACAAACAAAAACATAAATAAAAAGTGTTTTTCTTACAATTTCAAAAAACCAAAGGATTAGTTTATACCTCTTCAACAGTCATAGATCCTCCAATTTCAAGTTCAATTAGTTCTTTTGTCATTGCTGATTCAGGAGGTCCATACACCTCAGGACTTAGATTGCTCTTTAGTGGCCATTCCTGTATTTTCATAAAGTACATATTTTAACCAAAATGTATGTATGTATGTATGTCCTCATTTATAAAAACGAGCAATCTTTCTAAAACAAGATGTGAATTCGAAAACGGTCACCAAATGTCAGATCGTGTGTTTATTTCTTCATAGTTTAAACTTTTTTTCATGAAAAATCTGACTCTGCTGCTGAATGTGACTCCGAAAATGATCGCCAAATTTCAAATCGAATTTCCTTTTCTTTAAAAGAAAAACATGAATTTTCCATATTTGAGAAACTAAGATTCTCTTCTTCTAACTTGGAAGTATTCATGTCACGATGCATCCCTTAGGGATTTTAGAGGGAGGGATTTTGTGAGATACTAGCTAGTATTACGTACCTTATCGCTTGTGTAAATTTCTTTTTAAAGTAAATTGGGTTGAAACTAACTAAAATATTAATTCTAAAGTGGAAAAATTAAAGTAATAACATACCGTGACCAATCGTATACTATATGGGTTAAAACCAGATAATGTTTGACGAGCAAATTCCACATCTCCTAACCAAGAAAACTTGTCCCCTGCCATAAATATAAAAACATATAATATAAATTTTACAAAAAAATTCACCAAATTAGTTGCAAGGTATTGTTGGATAAATTTAATTACATTTTCTATTATTTTTTACAATTCCACTAAAATGATGCAAACGATATTTGTAGGCTATATTGTTCAGCAAAAAATCATGAAAATCCAAGTAACATAGTTTTTATGTACTTTGAAGCGATTGAGGGGTTTTAAAGAGCGAGACACTTTTTTGAGTATCAGAAATAGCCTTAATGAGCCTTGGTACAATATTAAACATGCCATTTTTCTTATTGCCCTGTCTCGAAACATCGATACCAACGTTGAATAATGAGCCGATAGACGGAAATTGTGGAAAATCGAGGTCGGGATTGGAGACGATCGTCGCCAACGCCGGGACGACGGCCTGTAGGACTGAGTAAATAGGGTTGCCGGAAAATATTGAGCTCTTCACTTCTGAAAATTCTTCATCTCTTGGTACGTACACAAAGTCACTCTTTAATTCAGACAATGGATCTGCATGCATAAAATTGAAAAAAATATATTAAGAAATTCGAGTTTAACTTTTAAACATCAATAATATGAAAAATTATTAAATTAGTTATTATGTTACCATATGCTACAACATGTTTAGTTGCACTAATAGAGAGTCAATTTGAATTAGCTGATTAAAAACCTCTAATAATTATCAAATATTAAAAAATAGATTATAGAGGGAGTTAATAATTTTATTCTGAATGAATAATTTGGTGATCATGAATAGTTTTCTTTTTTGTCAATCTCTCGTTAAAAAAATTATTAAAGGATAAATAGTTTTCTTTTTTGTCAAAGTAATAAATTAAAATAGTAAAAGTTCTGGTCTAACCTAAAATGCTTATAAACTGAAAAATTAAGATAACTAATAATTTATAACTTTACACTGATTTTAACTTGTAAACACTTATGATGTTTCTCAAATATATAATAAAGTATAAATTTATTTTTCTATATAATCATTTGATACAAATCAAAATTCATGTCTCGTAGAGTGCTATATCTCATGGTTAAAACTCGAAAGTCGAAACTACTTTCAATTTGGATAGAAGGATTTCATTCATCATATCACATTTTTATCATAATTAAATTGTAAATTGTATAGACTCTCTAGTCTCTACAATATAATTATGTATCAATTACTAAATCTATCTAAAAATAGTAATCAATTTATTTATTTTTCAACTTGATGAAATAATGTACCTTTTTTACTTCTTGATCGACCAGTTCTACACCTTCTAGGATAAGGTAATTGTTTTCCACCAAGTACTGGTCTTTTACCATTATCATTACCATCTGGATCTCCAATATCATTATAAACATCATAGTCATAAATCCTTTCATATTTTTTTCTTTCTCCAAATCCATCACCTCCTAATGTCACAAGTTCTCTCTCTCTTAACCTCTTTACTCCACTTGGAGTTTGAGATGGTATATATGACTGTAATCGCATTGAAAGAAATATTAACCGCTGAAGATATAATTAAGTAAATAAAAATATAATTGCAGTTGTTGATTTATGGCTATACCTAATGAAGAGCTTCAATTTAACTCAACTTACACATTAATCAAGTCATCACTTTCGATATGATTCATAATCAACTAAAACAATTTAGTATTCAGACGAAAAATCGATTCAGTATTCAAACATATATTCAATAAATTAATATACATGGCCTGTAATTAACATGTTTTTATAGGTCAAATTGTATGGTATAAAAGATTTTTATATTGCTAGTGACTCAATGCATATAACTTGAATATTTTCTTCCTGAGAACTATATTTTCATCCGTTGTGAAATTAATTAAGTAGTTCTTATATTTAGAACGAAGAGATCTTATCTAATAAATTAAAATTTTATATTATATCCCATGATATAATAGACTTCGGAATCAAAAGGGCAACAAATTTTTTTGAAAATTCCAAAAGAGCAAATTCAATTAATTATGAAACCAAAAGGGCAACAATTTGGAACGGCATCTAAATCAGGGTTTCAAAAATGAGGCACAAAAACCCATGAGCCTTACAAGGCTCAGCAGGTGATTTTTTATTTTTTTTAAAAAAACTCGTTTTATTTTCTTGAGTTGTTATTAATTTATTTGTCCCTAGTTATTTTCATTCCCTTGCAAGCATAAGTGAAAAAATATTTAGTGTAAGTTGTGGTCTACTTTTTAGAATTTTGTACACTAATTATATGATAAGTTAGAAACTTCTTGCTAGATACATGAGAACAAACGAGAGAATTAACAAGAAAAAGAAAAATACAAAGAATGATAAAAAAAATAGTTAAAAAATAAAAAAAATGATAAATAGAGTATTTTTTAACTATTTTTGTATCATTCTTTTTATTTTTATTTTTCCTGTTAATTCTCTCGTTTGTTCTCATGTATCTAGCAAGACGTTTCTAACTTATCATATAATTAGTGTACAAAATTCTAAAAAATAGACCACAACTAACATTAAATATTTTTCCACTTATGCTTGCAAGGGAATGAAAATAACTGGGACAAATAAATTAATAACAACTCAAGAAAATAAAATTATTTTTTAAAAAAAAAAAAAATCGCCTGCAAGGCTCTGACAACCTTGAGCCTTACAAGGCTAAAAGCTGCTGAGCCCTGTAAGGCTCATGGATTTTTGCGCCTCGTTTTTTAAGCCCTAATTTAGACGCCGTTACAAATTATTGCCCAGTTGGTTTCATAATTAATTGAGTTGCCCTTTTGAAATTTTCAAAAAAAATTGTTGCCCTTTTGATTCCGGACTCTGATATAATAAAGCATAAATAAGGGGGGGGGGGTTATTTTGCAAACCTTATTGGTGAAGAAAATCCTTTTCTCAAATTTTGTATGGACCCAAGAGTTGCAAGTAATATTAATTTTGCCATGAGGGGATCCATCAATTACTATATTCTTCACATACATTTCCTTGTGCTCATTTTCTACTAAAATTGCACCAACGTCCCCAAAGTCTTCAGGAAATACAAAATTTGCTTCATATTGTGTTTCACCATCCACATCTCGTCCACGATTTGCAAATATCCTAATACTTGGCTTCTCAATTCCAATCTCTTTGAAAAAAATAGAGAGAGAACAAAATAAATAAAAATAATACTTAAAAAGTTATATTTAAATAAAATTGAAGAAATAAGAGGGAGAAATTAGCATAAAAGAGAAAAGTACTTGAACAATCATAAAGTTAGGTATAATACATAAATAGACACCCAAAGTGGGCCTCAATTGGCTGGCAAGTAAGTCCTCCAACACAATTAGTCAACTGACAACTAAATAATCCAACTCATTCTTACTATGTCTCATAGACACTCGACAATGACGTGAGACGTGAATTTTGGACTAGCACAGTGGAGGTAAGTCAAGGTGTCTACATATGCATAGTCAAAGTTAAGTGTTTAACTTACCATCATAGATCAAGCTTAAGTATCTATTTATATATTAATGAATAAATGAATACTTACTAGGATCAAGTTCAGCAGCAACAATCCACAATAAGAGTGATTTACCAAGCAAATCATCAAGTCCTCTTGATAAACCTAAATTAGTTCCTCCAACTGATTTTTGAACTTTCACCACTACTTTAACACCCATGGATTCTTTTGTAGAACTAAGGACAGCTTTAGTGCTATTTGCAGCATTATAATGAACAATAAAATTATTTTTCTTCTGATTTTTACTTAAAATGTTGATAGGAAAAAAGACTAAGATTTCTCTTGAAAAAATGAATGGCTTAGTACTCCATGGAATTAGAGATTTTGTAGATTGTTGAAGATGAGACTTCAACATTTTTTCTCTCTTCTTTGGCTCAAGAAGATATATGGTTTGGTTTGTATTATGGTCTCTAAGGAGTTCTCTTTATATAGATGATAAAGTTTTGCTAACGGAACTTTGGGTTGTTGTTGTTTTGTTTGTATTAGGCTTGTAAAACTCTAGAATGGATATTACAATAGGTTTCCTAACAACGATGTCAAATGGACGGATAGGGGTTAAATTGAACAGGTTAAAATAGCTTAAGTTAATAAATAAAAAAAATATTTAATTACATAAATATTCGTACTATATTTACTAATTCTTTTTATAGTTTAAAATAATTACATATTATCTCAATTCTCACTGATTAATAATTTTATATCAAATTTCAATTCAGATAAACCTAAATACATATATTTTTGTTACCAGATACAGAGCGAGAGACTAGGGAGGCGAGCGGACTAGGAGGGAGGCAAACAAGAGAGTCAGTGTATCCTAGATACATATGAATCACACTACATGTATCTAAGATATCATATACATTTTGAAATATAGATGCATAGAGAGACGAGCGAGACCAGGAGAAAGGTGAGTGAGATAGGAGAGAGACTTATTATGTCTCGAATACATGTGAATCCACTTGGATACAATGTATATGGAACAAGTTACACCATATATCTGGGAACAAAATCTGACATGGATAATAATTTCAAAAACTCACAAAAAGACACATCATTAGGTCCTAAACTAGTGAAATTTATGATGTTTGACCTTAATAAATAGGTGGATCAATTCAAATGGATCGAGACAGTAAATTAATAAATGAGTGAATTATTGACCCTTTAAAAATTATTGGAGTTGAAACAAAATATATTTAAATCGAAATGTAATAAATAATGTGCTATAAGTTCATGACGCAATTCATGACCAATCCAAAAACTACTTTGACTGAAATGGGCTAAATAATGAACTTATAACTCACTGTCCAACTCCTACTAGGTTTTAATTTCTTTGTTTGTCTTCTTATAATTTATTTTTATACATAATAAAATTTATTTATTTTTATTATGATTGTGTATAACATATTGAATTTTTTTCATGAATTAATTGAGCTATATCTGAACTCAATTAGGTAGGTCAAAATAAACCGATCTAATAAATAAGTATGCAATTAAGAGAATTTAACTTGAACAAATTATATAAATCATATTTTCAAAATTAATTTTATCACCTCATTTAAAAATTTCACGAGGCACCTTATTTGGTTGCCCCATTTAACTTGTGCCAAATTTTAAAAACATTTAACTAGTACTCCTTCCGTTTTAAAAAGAGTGACATATATAGTTTGACTTCACACGAAATTTAAGAAAATAAAGAAGACTTTTGAATCTTGTGATTCTAAATTAAAGTTATGCCAAATGTACAAAATTGTCCTTTAATCTTATGGTCTTAAACATGCCACGTGGAAAGCTGAAAGTAAAATGTTACCAAAAAAGGAAAGAGATCATTTTTTTTTAAATTAATAAACTAAAAAGGAAAGGAGCTCATTGTTTTTTAAACGGAGGGAGTATTTAATATTAACATAAAAAAAATTGTTATTTTATTTTCCTCTTCACCCCTCCACCCCCAATATGTGGTTTTGTCATACAATAAGATCCAATTTGTTTGGACTCGTTAGGCCCCCCTCCTCCTTCTTTTAAGTTTGATCTCAAAATGAATATTTGCTGAGCACCACATATAAAAAAAATCTTCCCTAAAATTATGAATCAAAAAGGATATTTAATCTAAAAATAGATAAATTGTCCCAAGCAATCATCAGCTTCATCTATTTTACTGCGATATAAAATTTATATATTTTTAAGAGGTTCATTTATGGACAAACCAAATATTTTTTTTATTTAGTAAATAGTCATCCCTATATGAGTTCAGAGGCGGAGCCAGGATTAAGAGTTTGAGGGTTCTAAATTTTCTTTAGAATCGTCAATCAATTTTGTTAGGGTTCACAAATTAATATACATATATATTTAATTAATTTTCTAGTACACATACAAAATCTACAGAAAAATTACTGAGTTAGTTTGAACGCACGAACCCCACCTAGCTCCGCCTCGACTTATATCACTGCAGCATTGTCGGCTGGAAAAGATATGCATGTGGCCAAAAATACAAGATTTTTTGTTTATGAAAATTGCTTGTTTTTTTCATTTATTAATAATCTTCTATAATAAAGTAAAAAAATTGAACCAATAATATCTGAATATAAAATAAACTAGAAGATATATATTTCTTGTTTATCATTTTAAAACTTCAGTACAATTTAACCTTTTCTTTTAGCAATAACGTAAAAAAATTTAAGTTGTAACAAAAAAAACCTTCTTTAGCAATAACCTTTTTTACTAACTTTTAATTTAAATAAAGTAGAAATAAACTCACCAGCATGGATATTAAAATTTAAATAGGCTAAAAAATGGACAATTTCTTTTGTTTACAGATATTATTTGTGATCTGTCGGATAAATATGTTACTTTTATTGTTAAAAAAATAAAATTTAGAGTAAATATAGAACTAACCTTCTTAAAGTTAATTAAAAAATATCGATCTCCGAACGTCACATCTTTTAATTAAGGTAAAAAAAAATCAGAAAATGTAATTACATTTACTCAATTATCACTAAATATTATTGCAACAATAAATATTGCCACCAAAAAAATTATTATCATTAAATGACTCTTTTTGTTGTAGTGTGGTAGTGATTTGAGAAATGAAGAATTAATCAATATTCGATTGATTGGTCTGAGGTTATCGACAAAAAAGATTTGTCCAAGTCACTTCGTTTCTTTTTATCCAAGTCACTTCTTTTTTGTCCAAGTTGCTTTTATTTTTGTCTAACTCACTTTCTTTCTTCTGTGTGAGTTTCAGAAATATCCCCATTCATAGAAGAGAAAAGTCAAATAAAAATTGACTAAATATAAATTTTTTTCCTTTGACATTAATAAATGCATTACACTTAGTAGTCATTTGGACATACGATTTAAGTTATTGATTTCAAATCATGAGATAAAATCAACATTTGAATATGTAAGTTCATCTTGTGATGTTAAATCATGAGATGAAATCTGCATCTGGACATGTGATTTTATCTTGTGATTTCAAATCAAGAGATGAAATTTCAAATTATCTAAAAAAAAATGTTGATTCGGAAATCTCATATCATGATTTCACATTTTTAAAATACAAAATTGGCCTACAAGTTTAGATTTTGCAAAAAAAAAAGGCCACCAATTTATATGTACATAATTTTTTGCAAGAATACCAAATGAGTGATAAAATATTGATATAATTATTAATGAATTGATCATGTTTGATTTTATTAAATAATAGTACACTACAACTCATGTTTAATAAATTGAACTAAAATTCGATTAATAGATATTATATATTTTTTAGAATAACTTTGTGATAGTGTACTACTATTACATTTTTGTTATGAATTTTTGCTTATTTGGTAAGATTGCATAAAATATTTGGGGTAATTTTGATAGTTTTCACAACTTATGAGGATTTTATGTGAGCAAAAATTAAATCTTAAAAATCTAAATTATATGTCTAGACTAAACTTTAACTTCATCGCATATAATTTTAAATCGTGATTTTATCTCATATGACCAAGCGGATCCTTACCATACCATATTAGCAAACGAAATATGTTTAAAATAGACAAAAATCTACTTAAAATGTATAAATAAAATTGGTGTTAATTTTTGAAAAAAATTTACAGATACACAATTTAAGATATCATAATCTATAAAATTTCCTACCATTTAAAAAATTACAAAAATTTCCTTTCGGATACATCTATATCCTCTTTCGTATACATCCATATCCCCTCTCGGATACTTCTCTTTCCTCTCTCGAATACATCGATATCCCCTCTGGGATGCATCTCTATTCTGTATTCTCTCTCGAATACATCCATATCTCCTCTCGGATGCAATCATATCCCCTCTTGGATACATCCCTCCCAACTCGGTCATTGAATATATTCATCTCATTAAGTAATGTATCATTTGTAATGTATCAGACAATTAAAGAATGTATCCGAAAGTAATAATTTTTTATTTTTTTTATAATTTAGAAAATTTCCAAAATAAAATATAATTAGCCACTAAATATACGAGATTTTGATAAGTTTCCTTAATGGTAAGGGGTACCAGGTAAGTTTAAAATAGTCAAGCTTGATTGATTGAGGAAGGACTTATCTATTCGAGTCCTATGCAAATTGCAAAGGGAAGGAAACAGATTTTGTACAGTTAGCTGTTGAGAGTGTTGTTCTTGTTTTAAATAAAAAAAAATGTGTTTGAAATTGTGATACTGAAAATTCAACAAGTGCAGTCAATTATTGTCTATCATAATTTTTTTTTTTGAAGGAATACATCCATAACCCATTAAATTTATTATATTAAATTTTAGTTAAATACTTTAATTATAATGTATTTCAGTTGAGTATTTAAACAACAATAAAATATTCGTATTACACTTTTAAATACGTATTAGTCTTAATAAGTCATAAAATTACAAATTTATTTTAATTAAAATCGACGTGCGTGTATTATGAAAGAGGTGACACTTTTTTATAAGTTCCCAAAAAGTAAAATAAGACCTTCTAAATTTATTATAATTTAATTTTAATTTTTTAATATTTATCTGAAATGATTTATACACAAAAATTACGTGGCTTATTTTAGATTATAAGTTTCAAAAGTTTTTTGTATTTTAAAACCCCACGTACAGTTAAATATCTTCACGTAAATTGAGACAGACTATGAAAAATCTTTTTTTCAACATACTTCCTCTATTCACTTTTACTAATTTATTTTACACTTTTCACGCCCCCTAAAGAAATAATGGTCAATATAAGTATTTTATCACAATATTCATATTAGTTAACATATAGTCTTAGGTCATGAAAATAATTTGAAAATAAATAATGAATTTTAAGTATACAACTGGATTTTTTTTTTCTTGACGTGTTTAAAATGACAAGTAAAAATAATTATTTTTTTATAAAAAAATCAAACAAGTAAAAATGAACGAACTAATTCAATCATATTATTTAGTTAAAAAACAAGTTCTAGTAGGTAGTCATTCCCTTTTCAAAGAACTGTACCTAAGACGTTTGCCTCAATCAAATGAGGATATACTCTAATAAAATAATTACTTCAATAATGCATCTTTCCAAGGAAGATATTCAATGAAGTAAAGTGAAATGTTTTATTCAATGGACTTGTTTTACTCATGCCTACACATAATTACAAGTACCAAGCTAGCTAGCTATCAACAGAGACGGAGTCAGGATTAGGAGTTTGGGGTTTTTAAATTAATTTGTCTGGAGTTCACAAGTTAATATACATATATTTATTTAATTTTTCAATATAAATATAAGGTCTACAATAAAGCTAGTGGGTTCGTCCGAAACCCATGAACCCCACCTAGTTCCGCCTCTGACTAACAATATGAGTTAGTGATATAGTGGTGAGATTGTTCCACCCTTAATCAGAAATTTCGGGTTTGAACCCAACGCCATTTTCAAATGAGCCTTGCAATACGCGATCTGAATTAATTCGGGGTTCTAATACAGGCTCCGAACACCGAGTAGGAAAAAAAAGAGTACCATTCTAATTAGATGAGCTGGAAAATCATGACTTGCTCACAATTGGTGTCCCCATTATATCTCCTACATGCGACAGAGTTTGATTAGGAAGTTTTGTCTCAGTTTGATAAGTAATTGATTAAATTTTATGATCAAATAAATATTTAAAAATAAATTTTTAAAATTTATAATAAAATACTAATTAGGTGATGTATCAAAGTTGTCCTGAAAATGTTTAATGTCTGCTAATTATGATAGGTCAAAATTTATTCCATCATGTCACTCTATCTATCAAGACTCTCATTAAAATGCTTAAAATGATTGCTAATCATGTTGGGTCAAAACTTGCTTCATCAGGTTACTCTGTCGATTAAAATTATCATGAAAATATTTGCAAATCATGTTAGGTCAAAAACTTGCTCTCTCTACATTAGATTGATAAAATGGGACCTTGATGCTACCACAATGGAGTCATTTGATATATGGTTTAAGAAGGTGTTTTGAAATAAAAACTTTTTTGATTGTTTGACAAAATAAAAGGGAGGAGGGTTAGACCTTATGTTATCAATCTTGATGAGGTACGAAATATTTACTAATTAATAATCATAAAGAAAATAAGAATTAGAGAGAACATGATAATCTATAATTATTACAAAGTTAATAAATATACTTTATGATCACATTACTAATAAAAATTCTTAAGTAATGCAAAATTATAAAAACCAAGTAGTGTCCAAATTTCTTCACTTTGTTTCTGCTTTTAATTTGAAATTGCAGGTTGTGCATCTCTAATTGTAGGAGAATATCGTGATTTAGCTAACTTAATTAGCATTCATGTTTATTAGAGACTTTTGAGAGGAACACTTTGACAATAGCTTTGTCGTCTATGAAATTTCATAAATTAGTTTTCACTTTCATACATATGTGTAGACAATCTTAAACAAGCTATACCTCTTGTTTAGATATTGCCCTTCAAGAAATTGGATAAAAAGGTTCTTTTATAGCATCAATCTCTATGTAGTCTGTTGTACTAATCATTAGTAGTCTTGGAAGTGAATAGTGTGCTCGATGATTGAAGAACCTATCGACTTGCATTAACTCAAGTACACAACAGAGCTTTTAGTTCTTAGAGTTGGTTGAATAACTTTGCGCAACAGAACTACTAGATTTGTTCAATTTTTATTTTTAAGCTTTCCTATAATTATCTAAACTAATCTGCTATTTCTGATTGCTCTCTTTCAGGTTTTCTTTTGTGTCATTATGCTATTGTTCTCAGGTTTGTTCAACTTCCTTCACTTTTGTAAAGTGTCAGTGAATAAAACTCAAGGCTTCTAGCAGTAAACTCAAAACAGTCATCAGACCACCTATCAAAAGGGACTAAAAGATATGTCTTCTCTTCCTCCTCTTCTTCTTTTTCTTCTTTTTTTCTTATGTGTTGCTCACTTCTAGGAGAAGAGCTAACAATTTTTTCATTTAATAATAAGATTCTTAAAAAGTAGTTATCTTCAGTGTGGGGAAAAAGAAATCTCTATCGCTTGCTAAGATGATATCGTTCATACATCAGACTATTCAAATGGGCAACCACAAATACACCTTAATTTGTGTAAACTCCATGATAGGAGAGTAGTTGCAACAATCTTTCAGAGAGAATTTTAGAGAAGAGAAAATTGTATAGCATGAATCAATTGTTGTGTTACATTGAATGTGGACATATTGCTCTATCTATAGTAGACCCACACAACTAACTCTTTTGTAACTAACTATATGACAGCTCACTGATTCTAACCAACTCAGACTATCAGCTAACTAATCAACTTATACAGTCAGCTAACTAATCAACCATACAGATTGCTTTAATCATTTTCATATATCTAACACTCCTCCTCAAGCTTATGGTTGAAATATGTTCTTCATTCCAAGTTGACTTAACAACTGATTATGTTGTGCCTTTCCCAGACTCTTGGTGAGTAGATCAGTCAGCTGATGTTTAGTATTTATATGCTCAGTCTTCAACATGCCTTGACAAATTCTTTCCCTCACAAAGTGACAATCAATGTCTATGTGTTTTGTTCTTTCATGGAAGATAGGGTTCGCATCAATTTGTATGGCTGACTTGCTGTCACATACCATAGTCACAAGTAGATTCACACTGACCCCTAGTTCGTTGTACAGACCTATCAACCAAGTTATCTCAGTTGCACATGCAACCATGCTTCTGAATTCAGCCTCAGCTGAAATTCTAGAGACTGTTTCTTGTTTCTTAGACTTCCAAGAAATTAGTCCTCCTCCGAACTTTACTAGATAACCAGTGACTGACTTTCTAGTCTCCAAACATGATCCCCAATCAGAGTCACAGTAGGCAGTGAGCTGAGTAGTTTGTTCTACTGGCATAAATAGTCCTAAACCAGGAGCTTCTTTGATGTATCTCACAACCCTCAGTGCTGCTTCCATATGTGACTGCTTTGGGCAATGCATAAATTGACTTAGTACTTGTGCAGTAAAGGCAAGATCAGGCCTAGTCATAGTAAGATAAAGTAGCCTGCCTACTAGTCTCTAGTACTTTGTAGGACTAGTAAGAATAGTATCATTTTCAGCTTGTGCAGGCTTGATATGTTCATCATACTAAGCAGAGGTAAGTTTTTGATTCATCTCCAATGATGTACAAGCAGATTTGGCTCCTCCTAGTCCTGATTCAGACACCAACTCTAGTGCATATTTCCTTTGTGTCATAAGTATACCCTGACTTGATCTTGAAAATTCAATTCCAAGAAAGAATTTAAGCTCACCTAGATCTTTCATCTTAAACCTTTTCTGAATCTCTTGTCTAGTGCTGCACAATTGTTGGTGATTGCTTCCAGTAATTAATAGATCATCCGCATATACTAACACAACCACAGTATCACCATTAGCCTGTTTTGTGAATAAGAAATAATCATAATGACTTTGCTTGAACCCCATTTGCACTAATGCCTCAGTCAGCTTAATGTTTCATTGTCTTGGTGCTTGTTTCAGACCATATAATGACTTATGTAGTTTGCAGACCTTATAACACTCCCCCTGTCTAGCAAACCCACTAGGAATGTCCATATACATTTCCTCTTGCAAATCACCATTGAGGAAGGCATCCATTTGATAAATGTACCAGCCCTTAGAGGCAGCAAGAGCAACTACTAATCTAACTGTCACCATTTTTGCAACTTGACTGAAAGTCTCACCATAATCTAAGCCTTTATTTAGACTAAAACCTTTAGCTACAAGCCTGGCTTTGAGTCGTTCAACTTCACCTGAAGCTAGGAATTTGATTTTGTACACCTATTTACACCCAATGGGTTTCTTGCCAGCTGGTAAGTCCACAATACTCCAGGTATTATTACTCTCCCATGCAGCCATCTCTAACTCCATAGCCCTCACCCAATCAGGACTAGCAACAACTTCTTGAAAGGTAGCTGGCTCAGATATAACAGAATAAGCCTGTAGGACCTGTTTATAACTTGAAGACAGGTTGGAATATGAGACATGATTTGTGATAGAATATGAACAATCATGACTTTTAGGTGGAGTCACAAAGTCTTGCAACCAAAGAGGTGGTCGACTAACCTTGGTTGATTTCCTAACTGGCACAACCACATTAGGTAGAACTGAAGGCAAGGAAGCAGAAACTTCAGGGACAAACGTATCATGTACATCCACCTCAGATGCTGGAGATATAGGTTTAGATGAGCAGGGAGCACAGTCAGAGCCTTGTGAACTGAGCTCAATCACTGGAAATATAAGATTAGACGAAGCATGCATGTCTTTAAAGGGAAATATGTGTTCCTAGAATACTACATGTTTGTTGACAAAGAAGTTTTGAGCATGAATGTCATAAAGAATGTAGCCCTTTTAAGTGGAGGAATAACCCATAAACACTGCAGGTACAACCCTGGGTGAAAATTTATCACTGACTTTGGGACTAGCAGCATAACATAAGCACCTAAACACTCTAAGGTGTGATAGGGAAGGGGGATGCAAATAAAACTTTTCATATGGAGTTTTGTTAGCAAGTACTTTGGATGGAAGCCTGTTAAGAATGTAGACAACAGTGGATACACATTTCACCCCAATATCGAAGAGGAATGGAAGCTTGGAACCTTAGGGCCCTGGCCATGTTCAAGACAGTTCTATGTTTCCTCTCAGCAATACCATTATGCTGAGGAGTTTATACACAAGAACTCTGATGAGTAATGCCCATATCACTTAGCAAAGATTGCACCTCAGTGTTAAAGAACTCACCACCATTATCAGTTCTTAAGATTTTGACATTTGTAGAAAACATATTCTGCACATTCTTAAGAAAATGTTTGAGTACAACCACATTGTCAGCTTTAGAAGCAATCAGAAAAATCCAAGTATATCTACTATAATCATCCATAATGGTGACAAAGAACTTTTTCTTATTATGAGTGGGCACTCTATAAGGTCCCCAAAGATCACAATGCAGTAGATCAAATACATGTTTGGACATATGAGTACTGTGAGTAAAAGGAAGTTTTGTATGTTTAACTAGAGGACATACATGTCAATGAAATACATCCTTACTACTTAAAGTGCTAACAACATCATGCTTCTTGATAACATCAATAGGAGCATGACCTAGTCTTTTGTGCCATACATCTATAGACTCAACTTTTGTAACTGAGTTAACAGAACTTATAGACTCAACTTTTGTAACTGAGTTAACAGAACTTATAGACTCAACAGAATACTTCACAGTAGGCTCCAGAGCATGACTGCTACTTCTATTGACCAGCTGTTTTTGAGCTTGATTTGGTCCTTCTTGTAGTAAATAGAGTCCATGCTCTTGTTTACCAATCCCCTTCACCTGACCAGTGTAAATGTCCTGAAACACACAAAAGTCAGGGAAGAAGTCTACCATACATTTCAACTCTTTAGTGATCTTTGACACAGACAATAGATTAAAATTGACAATAGATTAAAATTGAAGTCAGGTAAGAACAGGACATTAGAGATAGGCTGGTTGTCAAGCACACAAGTGCTTCCAATATGTGACACAACTACATCTTTACCATTGGGTAAGTGAACCTTATTTGCAGTATGAGCAGAAGATACCTTAGCCTTGTCTAAACTGTCCAGGGGGATATAATATGATGTGTTGCTCCAGTATCTATTATCCACTTTCTACCTCTATAATCACAAGAAAAAACTTTAAGAGAGCTATTTGCATTAGTTACAAAAGCTACATTTGCAGAAGGCTCCATTGCATTGTCACCACTAGGTTTGGACAATAGTTGCAGTATCTGATGGTATTGATCCTGAGTGAAGAATGCACCAGGATGAGAACCTGCAGCTGTGACTGCATTATTCTGATTATTAGTCCCTCTAACCTCTTGTCCAAGGTCAACTTAATTAGCATACATAGGCTTTCTCTTAGACTGAAAATCAGCTGGGTATCCAACAATTTTGTAGCACTGATTCTTTGAGTGACCTTTACAACCACAATGTTCACAAACAACAACATTTTTTCTAGCTTTGTAACCAGCTCCCGTGGTATTGTTAGCATTATATCCTCTTCTTCCTCCAGAGATAGCAGTGTTACCTCTATTATAACCACTACTGGATGATGGACCAACATAAGCACCAGGTCCTTTTGATGTACTCGCACCAGTACTATAAGCACTATTTTTGCGAGAGTACATAGCAGTGCCTTCTATTACTCCTGAACTAGTAGAATTCACCAAGTTCCTTTGACTCTCTTGATCAATTAAAAGAGCATAGACTTTGTTAAGTGTAGGAATAAGACTCATCATGAGGATCTGACTCCTAGGAGGAGAATAGGGCTCATTTAACCCCATGAGAAACTGTAACAACCTCTGATAATCATAATGCTCACCAAATTTCTTTGACTCAGGACATGGACAACTAGGACAAGACATGAGAGCATCATATTCATCCCATAGATCTCTCAGTCGTGAATGATAATCAACAATAGACAATGTACCCTGAACTAGAGTATGAATCTCTCCATGCAGTTGAAAGATTCTAGAGCCATTCATTGTATCAAATCTTTCTCTTAGATCTAACCAAACCTTTCGTACATCAGAAACATACACAACAGAGCTAAGAAGTCCAGGTCGGACAACATTCATAATCCAACTCAATACTACATCATTGCATTTCTCCCACTGATCATGTAATGCAGGCTCAAAAATAGACTTAGGAAACCTGCCATCAACAAATCCTAGTTTGCTACGACCTACTAAGCCAATTCTAAAGGACCGACTCCATAGAGCATAATTCTCTGATCCAGTCAACTGCAAGGAGATGAGAGAACTACCTGGAGTTTCGGTATGTTGAAGAAAAAGATGATGATTATGGCCGATCACTGGAAACAGAGTAGGACTTGAAGTGTTACCAGTGCTTGCTGATGGATCTCCATCAACTGCCATTGCTACTTCTTTGAATTGGAGATGCCTTCTTTCGATTCACCTTTACAGATGATGAATCTGAACACCTCACAGAATAGAGGAAGCTCCTACGATCGGAAGCTCTGATACCATGTAAACTCCATGATAAGAGAGTAGTTGCAACAATCTTTCAGAGAGAATTTTAGAGAAGAGAAGATTGTATAGCATGCATCAATTGTTGTGTTACATTGAATGTGGACATATTGCTCTATTTATAGTAGACCCACACAACTAACTCTTTTGTAACTAACTATATAACAGCTCACTGATTCTAACCAACTCAGACTATCAGCTAACTAATCAACTTATACAGTCAGCTAACTAATCAACCATACAGATTGCTTTAATCATTTTCATATATCTAACAATTTGTTGGTAATAGAAATTTTCAACTTCTCTTCTTTCACTTTTCCCCTCTGCTTGGTTTTTTGATCTTTTCTTTTAAAGAGGCAATAATATTTTTCTTTATCTATGTTATAAAATTACAATGGTTGAAGGGTTAAATTATTTCATAATTCCTCTCCCCCGCTGACCTTAGCTCATATAAAGGTTTTAGTTATTATTCAACTTTGTTGGCAAAAATCCTCAATTTCTTAGTAAAAGAAATTTAAAGTGCTTATACACTATTTCTCTAAGCGCAACTGTATAATAACTTAACAACATAAAGAATTATCTTAAAACTTGATTATTTTCATTCGTTTATGTCAATTACTTTATATGCTTCATATGTACGGTGCCTCTACACTTAATTATATTGCTACATTGC
Organism: Solanum chiquidenum; assembly: GCA_029582725.1. Classification (NCBI taxonomy): domain Eukaryota; kingdom Viridiplantae; phylum Streptophyta; class Magnoliopsida; order Solanales; family Solanaceae; genus Solanum; species Solanum chiquidenum. Next base: position 36,313 of record JAJOOS010080545.1, on the reverse strand, counting down.
TAGAATAATCTTCCATTCCTATTCTCACATTTGATTTTTCAGAGTTTTTGCAGCAACTTAAACCTCAGCTTTCTACGTTATTGCACATGCACTGCCTTTTATGAAAAGCTGGAATAATGTTGAACAGAAGATTCATGATGCTTTAACTAACAAGGTAGTTCACAATTAACCATACTCTATTCTTACCACGCTGCACATCCACAACTGAAAAACACTTCTCCTTCTAACTGTATGTATTTTATCAACTACATTGTTACATCAAGATGACAACATCATTATCAACATTTGTGATAGTTAGTATTACCTAATACATAAAAACAGAATAGCAGTGCAATGGGTAAACAAATGTGTGAAAATATTACTAACTTTTTCCCAATTGTCATCATTATCAACATTTGTGATAGTTAGTATTACCTAATACATATTGGGCTCGTGTGCGCACGTCTAGTACTAACAAAAAGGCAGTAAGATATGAATTCAACAAAATCGAAAGAACCACAACATACAATAACTTAATTTCAATAAAAACACAATTAAATACTATTTAATGGTTTAAGTTCAATTAAAATGCTCTCTTAATATTAAAAAAATGTATGCAAAACTCATGCGGGAGTAATAATAATAAAATATGCGAGCACATCAATTATCCATGATCAAATCAATCTCTCTATTCTTGTCGATATCAAACTTCTTATTCTGGTCCGTCATATTCTTAACCTGAGAAGGGTATCGACTCAAATTTGTTAATTAATAAACAATAACTTAAAGTAGTTGGTGGAAATCGATAAATTGTCTATTATCACATTGCAAGTTTGAATGATTATGAGATCACAATACTAATTCAAAATTGATACCATGTCTATCTAATATGATTAAAGGGAAGAAAAGAAAGACCTTTGTATTTGAGGAGTGAATAGTTTAACCTCAAAATGTGCGATTCGAATTTAGTCGAAATTCCAAAAAAACAAGTGCATTTCATATAAGAAGAAAACTGTAGTTAAAAAAAGAAGAAGTTTATATTAATATTTTTTTTTTGTTTTTTAAAAAATAAAAAAAAAGGGTATGTACTATGTAATACTCCTACAGTTTTATATTGATTGCTCCAAAAGGGGGCCAATACATGACCCATCTATCTTGGTCCGATCCGCCGGTGGTTTATCTCATACTCAAACCCTAATCTGTTCATTTTGTGTTCTCTCTTACAAGAGTTTCAAGCCCTAATTGCAATTCTCTGAAGTTACTTCCAATCGCCAGATGTCGGTAAGTTGATTTCTTTGCTGAGTTTTCTGTACCGGGTTATGGATATTTACTGGTGATGGCGCTTCACCGTTTTTTTGCGATTATGTGTGGTTGTTTTCTTTGTTTATTCGTCAAAATTGGGGGAACGTTGATTTCTCACCTAAAAATCCTAACTTTACATTCAATTGATTTGCTAACCTCATCAGTGGAACAATTTTGAGCTTCGAAAGTCAATCTGTTAGAAGGATTTACCCTTTTGCAAGCTGTTAGTTTGCTAGATGGGGAGGGTGTTGAGGAGAGTGAACATGTACCATATGCAGTCTTTCTCTTGTATTTCTGCACACTGGTTGTTTCCTTGGGTCTTTACTGTGTCATTCATGGAAACCATCTAATTCCCAAGGATCAACCTTTACTTGTATCTCTAATGTCTTCTCCGATATACAGTATAAATGTCTCTGTTTGGTAAATGTTCAATCTGGTTGTCTAATTGTTTATTTGTTTATCATGCAATTGAACCTACAATTTGATGTTAGTACAATTTCTTTTGTGCTGCCTGAGTATGTTTTACATGCTATTTACTACAGCAGGTAACCCTGCAATCCCAGAGTAATAGGGTTTCATAAGGTGAATATTGGTGTTTAGTCGGTTCAATTTGGGGCTGTTTCATTCCTAGAGTATTGTTCATGCAATTTTGGCTGAAAAATTCTATATGGTTCTTATGCAGACTAGCAGAGGAGGGAGAGACAGGCATCGCAGGGACCATCCTCCCAGATCCGAAGAGAAGAGCCATCAAGGTCGTGAAAATCCTCCTTCCAGACATCTTTGGGTTGGGAATCTGTCTCATAGTCTTTCAGAAAGTACCTTGGCCAATCACTTCTTACGTTTTGGGGACCTGGAACGTGTAGCATTTCAACCAGGTCGAAGTTATGCTTTCATTAATTTTAAAGATGTGGAAGGGGCCTTTGCTGCTATAAGACATCTCCAAGGTTATGTTGTTGCTGGCAATCCGCTTAGGATTGAGTTTACAAAGGCGGTTAGTTTTGTCAACCTTTGCCTGCTTTTCCTTGTGACATTATCGTCTTCTCATAGAGAATTCTTGGCAGTACACATGAAAGTACTATATTTTTCTTTAGAAAGTTTCTATGAGATCCATTCTCTTACTCGTAAACGTCTGCTGTTAATATCAATGCAATGCACTTATCCAAGTTTAATGTGGATCTTGATCTTCCATTTGCCATTCTCTCTGCTTTCACTCAGTATCGTTGAGGTCATAAGATTTATTAACTACCACTATATATTATAACAGATGGTTGTTTGTTCCAAAAATAAAAAATAAAAAGAAAGAATCATAATGGTTGGCCTAAGCGGTCAAACATTTAATCATCTGAAACCTAAGGGAAATATTATCAAAACAAAAAAGAAAGAAATAAGATGAAGACATGGGGAATCTAAAGACAATTCCACAAAATTCAGCAGATTAAAATTCCAAAATTATTGCAAATTGTAGGATGTGGCAGTGACTTAGCAAATCTGAAATTAGAACGTGTTTATATTTTTCTCCCCAAGTGATCGTGTAGCCTCAATTTGTGAGGGTAGTGTAGTGATGAGAAATATCACAAGCTTCAGGAGAAGTCTTACTCCGCACCAAGTTTGCTCTTCAATCCACAAGTTATGTATGATCTGAGTAAAAGTTGCACCAACTCCTTCCATTTCGGTGTCTTTACTCTGTTGCTATCATAATCAATTATCAGGATGCGAGCTCCTTTCCCAAGCAATATCTGTACTCGATCATTATAAAATGCCGCCAGAGTCATGGGTGTATCGGGCTATGCATTACTCTTGCACCTTTTAATTAATAACCATTGAGAGCATAGATGCAGGTGTCATTCTGTCGGATGCTTTAAATAGCAGGCAGACTCTCTCTTCAATCAATCTCCAGCTGCTTAGTGCTGCTATAGACCTGTACCGTACAAGCTTTTCAGTGGCAGCATTTATCTGTTAAGTCCTTATCTTAGATGGTTACTTCTGTTCTAGGATAACGTTAGGTAGCACCTCACAAACTTCACACTGGGGCTGCCACAGCACTATATACGCATTTGCCAATGTTTGAATGCACATGATTCTTTCATAGTCATATGCATTGAAGAGACAATTTGTTCCCAAGGCAGAGCACTAATCTTGACATGTTATTGAGATAGTGTGCTTGTTCCAATTTTGAAATCATTACTTATCAGTTTCCATGACAAAGCAAAAAGATGGTATCGATGAAGGGGTGTTCTTCTCGTTTCCCTTTTTATCTTCAGTTACTTTTGCAAAGGCAACAATATATGCAGCTTGTGGTATATGGTGAAAGTAAAACCATCAAAGTTAGATCCTCTTCAAGCCGGAGAACACCTATTGCTAAGACCTTTCTATATGGCACGTAGTTGTTGTTGTGGGACCATCATGTAGGGCTGTTAGTTCTCAAGAGATGAGAATCTAACCATCTATATTTTACTGCTATCTTCAGTGAAAATTACATCAGCGCAGTGTGATACATTTCAATTGTAAAGGTTATTAATATCAGACTTATCAGAATCGGCATCACAATTTTTTTCCGAAATTGCCTGGTTCTTAGTTGTTGTGATCCAGTTCAAACAACTTTTATCAGGGCATCACCATTAAATAAATTCCTATGAGCTATATCTCATATCATACGGAAATCCTTCACAAGCAAGATCTCAGGTGAGGTGCCTTCGAAATCCACAAAAGTAGAAATACACCTGATTTTATCCATAGAGTTCTGGTTATTGCCTTTTTGAATAAATGAACCAAATTAAGATGAAATGTGGAGAATATTTTTTTCTAAAGTTCAGTCCAACAAAGTAAATCCCAATCTCCTAAATTATTATGGTGTTATGGATTAACATTGCAACACTCCAAATGATAAGGATTCTCATTCTCAACCATATGTTTGGACTAAATAAGCATCTAATGTAGCAACACCTTCGTAGTGCTGATTTATAACATCTGTAATATTTACCATTTCAAAAAAAAAAGAAGAGAAAATCAATGTAGTAAAAAGACCATCCACTACTGTGAATGATGTGTCCAAATTGAAGTTTATGATCCATGACATTCTACAAAAACATGCCTCACTTGAACTGATAGCTCTCAGCTGAAGCATAATTTACCAATATAAAAAATAGTTCTCAGCTGAAGCACCCTCCAGATAAGAAAGACTTCTCGGTTTCTTTCAGGATTCATTCTATCATGCATCAAATTCACACACTAGATCTGAATGACTGGTGGTCATTGATGTAAAATAAGCAGCAGTTCTCACACGTTTCCTACTTGAATGCGTTGAATTTGTGACACAGTTATCTATTTGGTGTACTGTTATCTGTTTCTTTAGAGAGTACCTGTCTTGAGGCAAACACCCTTCACATCTGAAATAAAATTATAGAAGTTAGATTGATGAGTTGGATAATTGGGCTATGTTTAGATAAAGTGTTAATTTTTCAACTCAGAAAATTTTACAGCTGCCAACATTATCTAGATGCAAATACCAGCCAGTAAATGGCTGAAATATAACTTTTTGTCAGTATTATCAGTGCTTATAACTAAGTTGCTCTTAATTCTGTTGGCTTCTTCTGGAAAGACAATCCATTTATATGTATTTGCAAGTGAAGCGTTCTCATATTTGCGTACCAGAAAATGCTTTCAGCTTGGTCCCTTCATATCCCTAAACTTAATAAAAATCTTACTCCTGAATGTAGCAGTATGCAGAAATTATATCCTTAAACATAAGCTTGTTTCACCCCCAAGGCCTAGCTCAAGTGGCAAAAGGTGGAGGATTTGTGGCTTAGGTCGCAGGTTCAAGCCCCACACCATGCAAAGCGAAACCCGGTATTTAAGTGGAGAAGGGTAGAGGGGCGGGCCCATTATCCACCGAGTTTAGAAGGCTGTGATTGGTCCAAAGGGTGGGTCACAGACGGATTTCTAGGTTATAAAAAAAAAACAAAAAACATAAGCTTGTTTCTCCCATATTTTAACCAGCTTTCTTGAAATATTTACAAACTTTGTTTGGATGATTGGATTCTATTTTGCTTTTATGGCACCCTGAATCTTATCCATTTAATGTGAAGTTAGCTTCAGGGCATGCCAATTTTATGTCCATAGTCTTGCAGACTTGTCTGTTCTACCTCAAATTTGCATCTCAATCTAGGAACGAGTGAATGGCTCTGCTATCAGCTGGAGTATTGTATTCCACCTTTGTATTTAGGCTGTCCAACTCTCACAATGCAGTGTGGCCTGAAGCTAACTTCACATTAAATACAATACTCCATGAGATTGGGGTCTTGAGGCATTAGTGATCGCAAAATAATGCTTATAAATTTGCAAAACTTGATAACATGAATATTTTGTTAACTTCTTCGAGGCATTAGTGATCCCACCTTGCATTGCCTATTGAATCCCATATAGATTCAGAACATAAACCAAAATTTGCAAGACATCTGATGACTAATCACAAAATCTGCTAGGCATATTTACAATGTCAACAAATGATCCACAATCTCCGAGTTCTCATTGCATAAGCAACATCAACTACTAAGTTTTTTTTTTTTTTTTTTTTTTTTTGAGAAAGATAATGTTAGACCAACTAATAAGTTTAAGCCTCTAATTTTTGGTTGCAATTTTCCTTTATCAAGCAAGTCTGATGTGCATCTATCTGTTCCATCCAAAACATGCTACCTTGCCAGTGCTTTTTGTTTCCAGATTATCTTTACATAGCCATTTTGTACTTCTTTTTTTTGGCAAACTAAGGTAGTTTTGTTAATAACCACTACATACACCTTCCATGTCCATTTTGTAGTATTGTCTAGCGGAGTTCCCTGTCATTAGCTAATGGGACTTGGCAAAATAATTCATTTCGAGAAAATATTATTGAATTGTGTTTTCTACATTACACTGAGCCTATTTATAGACATTGCGCTACCATCCCTTTCCACATAGGATACTTTCTACAAATCCTAGCCCCCTAAAGTTGGCACCATGTTTCACTTTGACACTTCAACTGGGCTATGCTCATTTTAGACACTTTATGTAGGGTTCCATTGTGTCATTTTGACACTTTTTGCTTACCTGGCATAATGAGTGTGATACTCACTGACTTGCACGTGAATGGTTTTTAGTTAATTTTTAATTTTTTTTTTTCTTCTTCTTCCTCATTTTTCAGCCACCATTTTGTCCAATTTAAATTTCATCCATTGTGAATGAAGGTTGACTGAGTGAATCTCATTAAACTAAGCTAAAAAAATTCTTTGAACTAACAAAAATCTCCCATTCTCTATCAAGCTATGTATTAGGCAAAAGGAATGGGAGATGCAGATTTAGTATTTGGAGAAGATGGGGGGTTACGAGGATTTGGTGGGGGAACGGCGATTTTGGTGTGCGTGCAGAGCAGATTGGAGAAGACAAGTACCGGGGGCTATTTGGAGGGAGTGGGGTGTTTGTTTTATTGACTTAAATTTTATTTTATTTTGTAATTATTTGTCATTAATTTATTGGTTAATTCTTATTTTTACTCAAAATTAATTAATCAACAATCACTTTTGGCACAAATGACAAATGTCATCGTTTAATTCGTCACTTTACGCGTCAATCACGAGTGTACCACACACATTATAAATATTTGCTGATATTAAAAAAAGGTGTCAAAATGACACAACGCGACCTTACATGAGGTGTCTAAAAGAAACATCGTCCAGTTAAGGTGTCTAAGTAAAATATTGTGCCAACTTTAGGGGGCCACCGATGGGTTAAGCCTATATTCAAACATTCCCCTCAAGTTAGTGTATACAAGTCATATGTATTAAGCTTGTTACAAATGTAACTCAATACAGGAACTACTGAGAGACTTGGTAAAAATAACTGCAAATCACTCTATTTCACAAATTTTGTAACAATATCTACGGAGAGTATCTTTTCTTTGACAAGTGACAATCAATCTCAATGTGCTTAGCTCTCTCATAAAGTATTGGATTTGATGTGATATGAAGAGCCGCGTGATTATCACACACAAGTTCGATCCAACTAATTTATTCGAATTTTAGTTCTCTAAGCAACTGTTTAATCCAAACTAGCTCACAAGTTGCTACAACTAGGGCTGCATATTGGTCGGTTCGGTTCGGGTTTTGAAGTTTATCGGTTTGGCTTATTGGTTATCGGTTTGTAGAGATGCTAAACTGTTATAGAACCATTAAGCTATTGGCTTATCGTTAATTGGTTTATTGGTTTTTGATCGTTATCGGTTTACCTGCTAAGATTTGACACAAAAAAAGAAAAAAAGAGTGAAAATCACTTAGAAACAAGGTGACAAATCAAATGAACCATGCACGTGAGTTCACAAGTTACATCTTGCTCAAAAGCAAACACTTTTACTTTGTAGAATAACCAAGTGTTTGAGACAACTAGAAATAAAAGTAGGAAACCAAACTCTAAGTGAAGGACTTTATATACAAAATGGTATAAATATAATTATTTAATTTACTATCGGGTTATCGGTTAACCCGTTAAGAAAAAACCTCAAACTGTTAAGAACCGATAACCCGATAATACCTTATTTGGACTAAGCAACCTCAAAACCTAGAAAATATTTTAGAATACTGAGGTCTTTAGTCTGGAAATGTTGAAAGAGACGTTGCTTTAAATTAGTGATATCATCTTGATCATTACTGTTGACAACGTTATCGTCAACATAAAGCACTAAATAAATACATAGATTTAGAGCAAAATACCAATAAAACACAGAATGATCAACTTCAATATGCGTCATACCAAACACCTGAATATACTATGTTGAACTTCCCAAACCTGGAGAATGTTTCAGACTATAGAGTGACTGTTGCAATCGACATACCAGGCTACTAGACTTTCCCTTAGCAACAAAACTAAGTGGTTGCAATGTTTTTTTTAATGAAGTAAACAAATATTATTTAAGAACGTCAGGTTGATGCTATCAACAAAAGTGAACTAGAGAGTTAGCTACCATACAAGGTCTTAACTCCTATGCTTAGAATCAAAGATCTAACAAAATCCAGAAAAGTATGAACATTATTTAGAGGAGACAAAATATTTCCGCTAAACAAGTTAACTAGGTAACTAGCTTTTAGAGAGTTATTCAAAGCTGAGACCCCATCAAAACATTTGTCATTTCTTTCATCCCACACACTAACAAATTACTACTGCAAAGATTCTCCCAATCCTCTTGATGGTTTTATCAACTTTCCAAAAGATCCAGCTAGAATAAGCTTCCTTGATGGATGTGGGAAGACGTAATGTAGACCAAAAAAGAAAGGAAACAGTTCCAGATATCTGTTACAACTGGAGAATGCATAAGAACATGATTGACATTTTTTGAAGCTTGATGACACATATAGCATCTGATGACTAGGACTATCTTTCTTAGATAGATTATCTTGTGTAAGAAAAGCACCAGTAAGAGCAAGCCATATGAAACATGTTAATTTTAGTGGGAGTGATTTTCCCAACATGCTTCCATGGTGAATTATCCAACAATCCTTTTTGTGAGCACATGAGGTAGTAGTTGCCTTTGACTGTATAATGCCCTTGCTTGGAGTTTCCCCAAACCATTTTGTCTGAATGTAGCTCTTCACTCATGGAATCTGCTAGGGTGGCTAGTAGACTAAATAGATCATTAAGTTTGCAGTCATGCAAGTTTTTCCTGAATAAGGAGCTCCAATCATTGTTGTCTCTGCATTGATAAACAAAACATTCTTTGTTGTTGGCAATTTGAGTCCAAGATGTAAACCAGATGGTTGCTACATATAAACTTCCTCATCAAGGTCACCAGGGAGAAAAAATTCTTGATGTCCAATTGATAAAGAGGCTAACGACGGTGGGAGGGGACATGTATTCCGTGGTATCATTGTAATCAAACCCAAATATCTGAATATACCTTTGAAAACAAGGCGAGCCTTAAGCCGATCAACTTGTTGACATCATAAAAGCAACGACGACCAACAATAGATTTACTTGAAGGAAGATGAACAAACTCCCAAGTACTACTCGCATGTAAAATAGATATCTCGTCAATCGTAGCATGTCGCTATTCTGGATGAGAAAGTACTTCACGTGTAGATTTAGGGATGGAAATTGAGGACGATTATGATACAACGACATGATAGGGTAATGACAGACGATGATAACTTTCAAAGGTATAATGGGGTTAGTATTATGAGTGGACTATACCTTTTCCAGGGTGTGATCAATTCACTAGGAGAAAACAAGTTTATAGTATGTATAGGGTCCAACACAAGACGCGAATCATCTGGGCCTGATGCTAGATGCGGACAACGATGATAAGTCACGAGCGGTGGCACTGTGGATTGAGATGTAGAAATAACCATTGATTCCTCAAAAATCGGTATCATTGAGTCCTCAAATATATCAAAATGACCAGAAGAAGATGTAAAGTAAGATTGAGACTCGAATAATACGACATTGGATGACATAAGGTCTAGACAAAGATCAGGTGAGTAGTAACAATACTCCTTTTGAACTCAAGAATAACCAAATGCCTCTCTACTTTTGGTGTAAAGAACATTGTATAGAAAATGCTGAACAATTAGTAGATCTTTTAGGATTATTGTAATTAGTCTCTTGTTCTTGCTTGTTACTACCTTTTTGGAGGTCTCCAACATACCTTAATGCTGAGGAATACAACATTACCAGTTTCAAAAAAGAATAACCAAAAAAGACACATTTGAAAGCATGAGGGGCAAATTTATCTTTTTGATGGGTTAAGTTTTGAACAAATATGTGCTCTCAAAGACACGAAGGGGAAGAGAGTATGAAGGTGAGAGGTGAAACAATATTGAATATGGAGTCTGGTTTTGAATTACAGATGAGGGCATTTGATTCCAAAATCCAAAGGAGTACTGTTCCATTCTTTCAACTTAAGTTTCAACTAAAACACGATATGAATTTCTAAGGTCTCATTTGTTTGCACTTAATGGAAGGTTGTATCTGAATGGTTCCGACCTTATGCCATTAAGGGCTGTCAGCTGGTTAGAGTTATACATGCATTAGTAATGTAGAGATTACTTATCATTGAATCTATATATTATTTTATGTAGGTATTAGTTATAAATGCATTAGTTATTCCACCTTCTATCCTGCATAAAATAGTACATAGATTCATTCATAACTTATACATGTATTAGTTCTGCGGGTTTCTAAATTGACAACCAAACGTCGTATTAATTTTGTACATGGATAACTTATTTCCTATCTACCTACCAAACATACAAGTTATACGAAAATTAATATATGATTAACTTGTTTCTTATCCAGCTACCAAATGACTCCTAAGTGCATTTGTTTACATTAAGATTTATACACTTATTTGGTCTGGATAGGTCGTAACATTAAGATCTTAAACAAGGTTGTAATATTTTTAAGAGGTATTTTTGTGTGGATAATTTTCACCACCACTTTGTCCATAACCATCGACCACCTCCTCCTTTTCCATCACAACCACATCGCCAAACACAAGCCACCACCACCAACCACCAACCACCTCTGCCATCACACAACCACCACAGGCAGCGACTACCGCTGTCAACCACTACTGCTAGTCGTTATCACATCTACAATCTACCATTATAATTTATCATTGCCATCACCACCACCGTCACTGCCATTGGTACCTCCTCCGCCACTATCAACCACTACCACCATTGCGGACTGCAGTCAATCCAAGTCCGCTGAGAAGAAATTATCTAGTGTCTTGATCTTTGACTCCTTTTTTCATTGTTGGATTTTGACATAACTGTTGCTTCACACAGCCAGGGAGAAAAAGTGGTTTTCGTAGTTGTTTATTCCCAGCTTCCCTTTTGCCTTCTCCGACAGATCGTTTCAGTTTAGTGCAGGTGGTGGTTATCAATCAATGCGTAGCTTAGTAATTGGTTGCTTCTGAGGTGTTTATCCAAGTGCACTATTGATTTACTCCAGGGAAGATTAAATAGGTATTTAAGGTATTCAAAGTATATGCTTTTGAAGTAGTGTTTGTGCCTTCAATATGTCTACAGAGGATGTGTTGCTGTCCTGTAACTTGAAACATTTCTAGAGCTTCCTTTCATGATAATCTAGGGCTAAAATAGAAGATCTATGTTGTTGGGTTTTGTCTTCTTCGAAATGCATGAACACTTCTGTGGCTTGTGTGTAAGCAATAAACTTGTGCTTTAGCAATTTTCCTGTAAGTTGATTAGTAGAGTATCAGAAAGGTAATTGAAAGCTGTATGTGAGTGAATCTCACAAGTAAAATTGTGTGTGTATTCATATCATATCTTTTGTAAGAATTGGTTATATTATCAGTGGAAAATTGCAAAGCTACTTCACTTCTGCATCAATAATATCTTGCATTTGTCCTACCGGAAGAATGTTTGGCTTATGTTATGATAGATCTAATTCAGTGGTTAGAACTTCTCTTTTTGTCTTTGTACTTAAAAGAGATGGTCCATTAACTGAAGTGCATTCGTTTTTAGAGTCATGATACTGTTACGCTATTCCCTAAAGGACTTCGTTTCTGCACTTGTAAAGTATATGATCCTGGAAGTTAGGCTGCTCCCAACTTTGTTTAAATGGTAGTTAGACTATTCTATCTAGATGATTGCATTTGTCCTACCCTATACAGGTGTATGTTTTTTTTTGTATGTGTCCGCTTCAACATCTTACTTCCAGATTCTTGCTGCAATAGTCAGAGTACCTTCATGAAGATAATGTAGTCTTACAGCATTGGAGAGTGTACACTAGTAATAAAAGTATAAAAAGAAAACCCTTCTGCAAGAACAAATATCAGTTTGAATTTTGAGGGTTTTGATTGATTCTTAATGTAGGTCACAACTAGACAGATATGTGTTACTATGTTCTTTGACTAATGGGTTTCTTCTTTTTGGTGTTTTACTTCTCAGCGTTGATAAAACAACTCCCCATAAGTGGTTGTTACTTTCTGGTGAAAGTTAATCTATATGCTAGCGAATTCACCTCTTTTTATCTTTTCTAATCTAAAAATCTATCAAGAAAAAATACCGACAGTTCTGCTCTAACTATGGTTTTATATCCCAGGACAAATCATCACCAGCACCACCACGGGATGAAGAGTATTTTCCACGTCGAGATGAACGTCCCATGATAAGAAGATCTCCACTTTCACAAAGGGATTTGAGGACTCGCCACTCTACTCCTGACCTTCCACCATATCCAGACAAATCAAGGTTAGATGATAAGGGTGGAGAACCCAGCGAGGTTTTGTGGATTGGGTTTCCTGCACAACTGAAAGTAGATGAATTCATTTTACGAAAAGCCTTTTCCCCATTTGGACAGATAGATAGGATTACTGCATTTCCTGGTAGAACTTATGCCTTTGTTCGATACAAGAATGTGATGGCAGCTTGCAGGGCAAAGGAAACATTACAAGGAAATTTATTTGACAATCCTCGTGTACATATTTGTTTTGCTCGGGCGGAATCTGGAACCTCTAACAAGGAAAGGAGCCCAACGAATGATTCACCATCCTCACATTTGAGATCATATGGGCACATTGGTTCTTCTGAGAACCTTCGACATGATAGGGACTTTGGTAATGCTCCTCGAGATCATGGCATGAGGTCTCCAAGGTTCAATTCAGATATGGATCCTGGTGATTCTCGTCATGTTGGTTTTGGCAGAAAGGGTAATGCATGGGTAGGTGAAGATGATAGAAGGAGATTTCCTGTTCTGGATTCTGAACTGGGACATGGGGACAGTGCTTACAATCAGCGTAGTCCTCCAAGGAAAAGAGTTGTAGACATCCGTGAGCGTGAGTTTTCTCCTCAGCGGTTCCCTAGACAAGATCCGTTCTATGATGATTCATGGGACTTGCCTGAGGATCCTTTTGTCTTCCGTGAAGCTAAGAAACTGAAGACCGGCTCCTATTTTCCTGAAAATGAGCTTCCAGAATATCCTTTCAATGATATGGAACCAGCAAGACAGAGGGGGTACCGTGAATTTTCCCAAGCTGAGGTCCTTGATAAAAACTTTGATTCTGGATCGCTTGTTCATAGACAGATTCCTGAGCGGATGATGAACTCCAATGTACCTTATCCAGAGGAGAACGACCGGTGGAATTCACGATTTGACGGTTTTAAGGTGGGCTCTGGTCAATTGGCTTCAAACGCTGAGCAGAAAAGGTTGACTCCTGAACCACATCCCTCATCCAAGAGTACTGAGTGGAAATGGGAAGGTACTATTGCTAAGGGAGGAACTGCTGTCTGTCGGGCTCGATGCTTTCCTGTGGGCAAACCTTTAGAGATGATCTTGTAAGTAATTACATGTTTTATGGGAAGTTAATAATTCTATAGACGTTAACTTCTGATCTAATGTGCACAAGAGGTTGAAATTAAAAACTGGTAGGCTACTTCAGTTAGAAATGAAAGCTTTTTTGAACTGCAGGAATCCTTCCTTTAGACATTTGAGTTGAAGCCCTTCCCACAGAAATATCTCAATGCAATATACTCTGCTCTAACTGATGAAATCATACTAGTCCATGGAGCTCATGTTGTATAATAGTTGTAGTTTTCTGTAAGTGCGTTTGAATTAACTTTTAAACGTTTGGATTACACTGGGTATGTTGTTATACATTTGGATTAGTAAGCTCAACATTCAGGTCTCTAGCACTTTAAAGCAGCTTTATACAAGACTTATATTGTTAACCAGTGAAAGTTTAGCTGATTGATGCTTTAATAACAAATATTTAGGCTTTGCTCAAGTTAAATATAATCATTATGCCTCTATCTGATTGAAAGTGAATTGTAATAGAACTCTGATAAAGTGTATTCGTTGGAGAAATTAGTGTTGACATCCCTGTTACGTAGAAGTGAATTTTTTTGATTAGTACATTTCTTATATTAGGATCCTGAGATGGAAAATGAATAGTGTTTAACTGACATTTGATAGTCAGCTCTACTCAATTTAAGGAGATCCAGAGATTGAATTTTTCTCCTTCTTGCCTGTTCGAGGACAATCATCATTTCTGTTGTGTGGAGTGGGAAATTTTTTGTTCATGATATCAAGTACATGGGAAGGATCTAGAACGGTACTTATGTTGCAAGACTTGTTTTAACTCTCTTCATCTTAGGCATTATGAATGTCTTGTCTTCTCATATATTTGTTCACAGGGTTTTTGGGATCTAAGTTTTACACTCTTTAAGTAAAAACTGAGCTATTGTCTTAGGTTGAGAACTTTTCATCCCACATGTTGCGAATAGAACTCAAATTCTTTTTCCTTCTTTAAATTTGCAATGGTTCAATTTTGCAGACCTGTATACTTGGACTGCACTGCAAGGACTAGTTTAGACATGCTTGCAAAGCATTACTATCAAGCAGCTGGTTCTTGGGCTGTCTTCTTTGTTCCAGCTACTGATGCTGACATGGCATTTTACAACGAATTCAGGAATTATCTTGGTGAGAAGCAGCGAGCTGCTGTGGCTAAATTGGATGATAGGACCACTATGTTTCTTGTACCTCCTTCTGACTTCTCTGAGAAAGTCCTTAAAGTACCAGGAAAACTGAGCATCTCTGGTGTTGTTTTAAGATTGGATCCTCCTGCTCCCGGTTATGGGTCTCATCCTGAGAAGAATGAAACTGGTATTACCGGTTTCCCAGGCATGACATCGTTTGCCCAGCCGATATCGCCTTCTGGGCCTAATCCTGCACTGACATCTTACGCAGCCACTCAGAGACCAGGAATCAGCAATATGTCGTTTCCTGGGATAGATACAGGACCTCCAGCTGCTTCATTTTCAGGCTCTCTTCAGCCAGCTGGCAACTTTTCTGAGTCATTTAGTGGAGACAGGCATAATTACATGGTCAATCAACAGTACCCTGCCATGGGACAGAACTGGTCTTCCCATGATATGCAAAACCCAAATCCTAGTGTCAAGAATATCATTTCACAATCATCCAGTGGCAGAAATGATCCTACCATTGGTCAGGGATATAACCCGGCCATGCCTGGTACAGGGCAGGAAAGTTCTAGCATCTATAGGGGTGAAGTTTCAAATTTCCATTCAAATGGCAATAATAGACCTCCCCCGGAGGCAAAGACACCAGCTACACCTTTTCAATCAGAACAACTTGCATTGTTAACCTCATCACTTCTTGAGCAGCAGAGGCAATCAGGGGTTGCATCAACAGGACAAGATTCTAGACAACCAGGCACAGCTTACCTGCCTGACAACTCATACAGGCCACAGCAGAATCTTCCATTCTCAAACAATCAGTCTGTTGATCATTCATCGTCTCAGTTTGGTCAAATGCAGCAACAACAGCAATCAATGGTGAGTTTGCCAGGCCCACCTCCAAGAGAGCTTCAGCATGGCACTAACGTGAACCACCTGCAAAATGCAGCTGATGAAGAAACAGACCCACAGAAACGCTTGCAGGCAACATTGCAGTTGGCAGCAGCTCTTCTTCATCAAATTCAACAGGGTAAATCATGAGCAAATATATACCAAATAAGGTCAATAATTACTGTATTTATTTAGATGCATTTATATATGCAAGACGTGTCATCGTGCTGTACTTTCAATCTTGACCTAGTTCTAAGAAACTTACTGCAGCATTCTGTTCCTCCAAATCTCGCTCTTTAAACTTTTTTAAGTAGTGTTTGTTGTAATAGCTTTCTCCCAAATGGTTTGATAAGTAGTTCTAGACTAATTCAAATGGATAGCTCTCCATGGAGTTGTGATTTTGAGTGCAACAAATTGTGTCATCACTATAGAAATGTCATTTTTTCTGTTTATTTAATTTCTTATTATACAATCAGGTCGTTTAGAAGGTAAGTGTATGTCCTTAACAATATAAGTTATGATTTGGTAACCTAGAAAGTTTCCTGGAGGAATAGGTGGCTCCTTACACAAAGGAGGGTCAGAATTATGAATAATAGTAGCTAGCAATCGTCGATATGTTCGATTTATTATGAAAGACTAGATTGACTTGTTCTATGGTAAGTATCTTCATATTCCACTGAGTAGGATATGACAATGATTTTGATTAGTCACCTATAATAAAACATGGTTAAAGCTATAAAAATAAGAGCTTGAATACCACTAGTAAATAATTCAAGGAGCTATGTTGTCATAGAAAAAAACTTACATTTTTATATTTATACTGAACCATATTAGAATTATGATCAAGTGATATTGAGGTTAAAGTTTTTATTGATTTAATGTGTCATATACTTATAAAGTTAATTCAAATATCAGGTGAGTAATTTTTTTCCGCGATAGAAACTATATCTCCACTATCCATTATAGAATTATCTAAATTAGATCACAAAAAATAAAATATCATCAGTCTCTATCATCCATTTTTGGCACCTATTTTTTAATGCTCTCTGTTAAGAGTCAATCAAAATTAGATGGACTTTGATCAAAATGTTCATACAGCTTGGCATCAGTTACTTCTATGGTATAATATAAAGTAGGCATAGTACATAAATATACTTTTTACTTTGGCATCCACTGACATTCACGTCATTCCGATCCGATGTGTATAAGTAAGCACTTAAACTTGTAAAAAATGAAACAAAGAGACATACACGTTCTACGTGGCATAGTACACAGAGGATGCTGCATAGGACTCCAATAAGACGTGTGTGTCTACTTATTCAATTCTATACAAATTTAGATGTCTACTTGTCTACACCAAAAATAGAAGGGCATAAATGCCAATGAAAAAACCAAGTTAAAAAACACGTTTATGTGTTATCCCGATAAAATACATCAAACTTCTCTATTCTTTTGATATTACATTTTAAAGCCATTGAGTGTAAATACAGAACTTTCATAAAAAAAAAGAAAAGAAAAAGAAGTTACTATAAGTCCCATGTTCACATAGCAATTATCTTTCCTCTTCTCCAAAACGGTAAAATTGTCTCCACGTGACATATTCGTGAAAGCATACACTAATACTTGCATTAAAATAACCTATTTACAACATATCCTTCGAACGAGGTATTAAAATTTTCTCCATGTGACATATTCTATAGCATTTTTTTCAATATCTTGTCTATGTGATACATAATATTTCCAATCAAGAAATGATTTCCTTCACCATGCAAATATTTTGTTCCAGAGATCATAAATCACTTTGGGATGACAAAAATAATGCATCCTGCTTTAATAATGTTTAAAAAATGAACCTTACATTCTGCTTACAATCTAATTTGATACTACTTACATCCAGCCATTTCAAAGGCAAAAAAACAAACAAACAAATTCATCATCCATGATACTATAGAGCCTAATAACACGCGTAGGCATATCAAAACTGCGAAAGCAAGAAGCTAGCTGCTCGATTAAACGGATAGAGAAAATCAATGTTGCTCGAACTCTTCAAAAATGTCAGCAGGTGCGTGTTAGATTCTCCAAAAGTAGTGTATTTTTGGAGATTCCGACCATGGGTGTGGCATCAAAATGAAGAGTCTGCGCAACTTAGGAGAAAACTTAACCTTGAGCTATAACAAGATAGATGAACCTTTATCAAAATCATTGTTCAGTATTGTCAAAGGGGACTCTTCTTCTCATGCAATTCTTTGTTAGGCCTTCAGCTTTAGCACAAAATTACTATCCTATATGTTTTTGTGGCTTGTCCTCTGCAAAGTCAGATACAACACATTGGATTACAATGAAAACCGAATCAAATAAGGTATTCGATAAAACTCAAACAATTATTCCACAACATGAAGTCTTTGCAACGACCAACATGATCGAACATATCCACCTTTTTAAGGTCCGGTGAAAGCCATCTCATTGCCTTGTGTCATATCTTTACATGATATCAGAGTCAGGTCCATCCCCGTTTGGACTCTCAGTCCTCGCTTCAGTCGGGCCTGGGCGTGAAGGGGGTGTTAGAGTGGGTAAAAGTCCCACATTGGTTGGCGAATGGACTGATGGTCTCCTCTCATGAGCTAGCTTTTGGGGTTGAGTTAGGCTCATGTGCCATATCTTTACATTATCATACTCAATCACCATTTAGTATGCAATTAAACAGATAGAAATGCTTGTATATATGTCTTCTAATGTAGTATTATGATGATAATTTAAATATGCATTTTAAAGTTTCTCATTTTCAACTGGTTCTTATAGTACACTCATTTTGGAGGTTCTGGACTTGATCATGGCAAAAATGATGTCCAATCCTTCATTTTAAGTCCAAAAAACCCCATAAGGAGAAGGCAAGGCGGGTCTATATAGCTACTACTTTGCTTGAATTATATATGTGTGTGTAGAACGAACAAAAAAGAAATGTATGCATATACTAAACTATACTCGTTCTAACCCTATACTGGTTTTGCTCAAGAGAAAAGCCCCATTTGGTAACCCCAACCAGAGGCGAACGGATCACCAAACAGTTAATAGGTTCAACTTAACACATCATTTTCAAGACGAACCATAAATATACATATGAAAAATCACTAACATGTCAAAGCAACAATTCCAAAAATGCAATCGACTCAGAAATAGGGACCTTAAAGATTGAACTTATCAAGTTTATATCATGAATGCGCGTTCAGTGTATTCTACTATTAGATTTTTCAGTAGTTTTGAAAGGTCAGATTCCATGCAAAAATAATTATGTAGTTTCAATTCCATGGCATATCTCCTAGGGTCCAGACAACCAGAACTAATTCTTAATTAACATGCCTTTTATCTTTCAAATTAGTGGCCCTTTCTGTTAAATATCTCTGTTGATAAAAAGTCATTTTTTTTGTTTAAAATATCACTGTTTTACTGTCTTTGGATTCTATTCCCTAAATTTTCTCTACTTTTTTCCAATCCAGAAAGAAAGTTAAAATTATTGAAGAATATTTAGGAAAAGAGAGATGTTAGCATAATATGCATGTGTCAAACCATACCTCTATACTCAATAAAACAGTGTTCAAATGCATGAAGTTAACAGTTGACAAATTTAGGAAGCCGCAACTCTAGACTCGAGAAGTAACGAAAGTCATAGGTGAATCCAGGATTTAAACTCTATGAGTTCAGTCTTTTGAAGTTCTTAGCATTGAACTCGTTGTGTTTCTAATATTATGGGTTCAAATATGCATAGATTTAAACTATGCATCGAAAGTACTGTATTCAGATGAACCTTATAAGCCTAGGTTGTATGTGCCTCTTAGGAAGGTAGAAGGTTCATCCAAATCTTTTTTTGGAACATTTGTGCTATCTTGAGGATCCCATTTAAGTAAACTGTCTAATGCTCAAAACAGATCAAAAAGAACTTTTTTGGGACCCAATAATGAGTTTTTCCAACTATATAAACCTCCCCGGACCATTCACCAAAAATACCAGCTCCAACATAGTTTACGTCTAGTCGAGAAGCTCAATTCTTCAAATCCTTCACTCTTTTTAGGTGAGGAATTCATCATGTTTTCGCGTTGTGTAGCATTTCACTATCTAATATTGGAACTAAATTTCCTCGCGTTCCAGCTTCTACACAAAAAAGTTACTGTCTTTAATGCAAGTTTTCCAAAAACTTACACCTTCAATACAAGATTTATGTGCAAAGAAATTAAATTCTAGAATGAAATGACTGTTCATGTGCAAGAAATATGCAATTCTAGCAATAACCATGTAAGGACGAAGCCTCAAAGATGTGTGTCCAATAGGATTTAATGGTTGTTGCACATGCCTCTTATAATGGCCTATTGCATGCCTTTTACAATGGCCTATTACATGCCTTGTACAATGGCCTATTTGGCTTCCCATATTAAATTTTCTCTCATAATCTTTTCATGTTCACTTCCAGATTTACGGACAGAAAATGAGCATGGAAGGAGATTGGATGTGTGCTGCATGCCAACACCTAAATTTCAAGAAACGGGATGCATGCCAACGATGTAGCTGTCCTAAATATGCAACAACAACCGATGTTTACATGTATGGACTAAACAAAACAGAAGTCCTAGCTGGAGACTGGTATTGCAGTGCCATAAACTGCAGTTCTCACAATTATGCAAGCAGAACAAGCTGTTATAGATGTGGTGCCTTAAAAAGTGATTATTATGGTAACGGGGCAGGAATGATAGCATCAACAGGTTATGGATATGATGCAAGTGCTTGTCCTGGTTGGAAGAGTGGTGATTGGATTTGCAGCAGGTTAGTTCACATCAACTCTATAACAACAATCTATGAGTAAAACAACTTTGGTCGGCTACATGAATCCTCATTGTTCATGTCACTCCATTCAGGGGGCAGAGCTACAAGCCTGTCTATGGATATGGCAAAAACTAATAACTTTGGTCCAAACCATGTATTTGTGTCTAAAAATTCACTTAATACGTATAAACAATTTATCTAGAACCCAATAATTTATCTTTTTCTAGAATTCAGAACCCATAAACTCAAAGTCATAACTCCGCCTGTGGCTCCATTTGAACTCATCCCATTCTAACATTGTCTAAAGAAACTGAGAATACGAAAAGTACTAGAAGTCCTCTATATTTACTACTGACTGACATAAGTTCCTTATTGTATCTGCCAGATTAGGATGTGGTATGCACAACTATGCCAGTAGAGCAGAATGTTATAAATGCAAGATGCCTAGGGATTTTGGTGAGCCATC
This sequence comes from Solanum chiquidenum, assembly GCA_029582725.1. Taxonomy (NCBI): domain Eukaryota; kingdom Viridiplantae; phylum Streptophyta; class Magnoliopsida; order Solanales; family Solanaceae; genus Solanum; species Solanum chiquidenum. The sequence continues at coordinate 15,403 of JAJOOS010080545.1, read as the reverse complement.
TTCCATGTGATTCTGGTACTGCATAGTCGATGTTTTACTTTCCGACACCATTTTTCATCTACTAATGTTCTGTTCATTTCTCTGCTTTTCAGGAGATGACCTGAGAGAAAATGAATTATATTGAGGGACGGGGCGACATTAAGTTTTTATTGAAGATTTACTTGAACTCATAACCTTCTGTTTTTTTTTTCCTTTCGCATTCCGTTTATTTTCTATTTTCTTGTTTCCTTAGATCAATTTCTCAAGGAAGGGTTAATTTCTAACTGGATTATAAGTTTGTAACTGTGCAAGTTCTATTGAATGAAATCTCTTCAGATTTTGCATTCGATATGTCTTTCAAGTTTCAACAACTGCTTCTGTCAGGGTAGTTTGATGAGTATTATGTAAACTTAATTCAGGCTATGTTGCCATAACTCTTCAAAATGCTGATGAGTGCATGTCGGATCCTCAAAAAATAGTGTATATTTGGAGGATCCAACATGGGTGCGGCAACATTTTTGGAGAATCTGACAACATAGAATTCAGGTCTATGTACCGAAATTCACAAAAAGAAAAAATAGGAGAAACTATAGAAAGATCAGATATAAGATTCATAGAATCTTTGAGTGGTTCCATTATGAGGGAATCAGATTAGTTCCTTTAAGCATCAACTCTCAATTACATGTATAGTCTTTCCAATTCTACTATATCCCTGGTTAGTGTTCAACTCGCTGTAGAATCAGCTATGTTGCTCGGACTCTTCAATGATGTCAATAGGTGCATGTCGATCCTCCAAAAGTAGTGCATTTTTGAAGGAACTAACCCTTGTGCAGCAACATATTTGGAGAGTTCGAGCAGCGTAGAAACAAGCACAGATTGCGTTACATATATAATTTAGAATCTCTAAGCTCTCCTACGCTAAATGCTAGATTTTGAACTTGGATTTGCTAGTAACATCTCCACTAAGGTTAAGAATCTGGTCAAGAGGGATCTATGTTTAATCTGGTATGTGACTGAATTAACTGCATATTTACTCTCCGACTGTCCTATTGAAAACTACCAGGCAGAGAATTGAACTTCTGTATCCCAAATCAGTCATTGAGTCACTAACAGCTTCAATCCTACTTCTCATCTGTAAAAATTGAGATCAAGTTTCATGCAAGGGAGGGTTTTAGAGATACACAATGGCTCATATTAGTAGTATAAAGGTCGCGGAAAAGGTTTATAATGTACATGGATACCTTTAAGGTTTTTCTCATCATAAGTCAAAAACGGAAAGCACACAACCAAAAATATGTTCTAACAAGATTTCACATGGTCAAGTATTTATTTAATCGAACAACAGAAGAGATGCTCAATTAATCTGATAACAATAAAGCAAAGTATATTAGATTACTTAATGCTAGTAAGTAGTAACAGATATTACCAATGCTAGTAAGCATAAATACAACAAATATCACAAGCTACCATATAAGAATTGCACGAAGAGAGGGAGGAAACTCACGTATAGACTCTGGATCTATATGTACAAAGAAGCTTGCTGCAACTATCAGATAGCAGAAAAGGAGCATCAGCCCTTTAAAGTAATTAGACGTCCCGTCCTGTAGAAAAAAAGATATCGTTTAGTTGCAAGGATGCAGCATAAAAAATGTACATTCCGACCATTGCATTCATGTACACCGCATGATGAAGCAAAACAGAAGGAAATGAAAAGGATGAAGAGGTGAAAAGGAGAGCAAATCTTCAAATGTGGAAAGAACTCTTATTTACCATTATTTTAAGAGTTTAAATTATGGCATACCTGCAGCATGAAAGCTACTACAAGGACAGTCATAAAAAGTGTAGCTGTTTCAAACATTTGGAAGTCCAAATTCATCGGTGAGCCTATTATCCATCCGACTACAACACAGAATGGGATCTGTAGCAAGAGAACAGTCGAAAACGGGTGTAAGCTACCAAGCAGAAAAAAGATAGCAGTCAAAATTAGAACACAGGTAATATCTTCTTTTCTTCATTTACTTGCACTTGACAGGCTGTTGAAGGAGATGAACATGGAAACAACAAGATACTTTTTGTATTTCTTGAAAGGCATAATACATAAACTGACTTGGCCTCAGCTGGCAATACTCCAACTTTGAGAGCACACATCGAGACACCTCAACTTGGTATCAAATGAAAACTAGACACTTCAACTAGACCCCACTGTGTTTCATGGACACCCCATGCTGACGTGGCACATAAATTTTGGAGGTATCTAGATGATCATTTTTGTAAGTTGGAGTGTTCAACTGACACAGTGGAGACAAATTAAGGTGTCTAGATGTGCATTTTGAAAATTAGAGTGCTTTACTTGTCAATGGACGCCAAGTTTGAGTGCCTGTTTATGTATTGTGCCTTTTTGAAATAAGAAATGAACAAGTGAAGTGTCTTATGTAACTACGAAGCAGCTAGGGTGATACATTCATATCTTGATTAAATAGAACAAAAGTAATGACTAAAAATCCTTATTGGCATAACTCAAGATACAGAAACTCTGATATGTTAATTACCTACCCCAAACATGGCTATCTGTGTTGATGAACCTATTGCCACTCCCAAAGATATATCCTGCACAGACACTTAAGTAAATGAGGGATGGCGATTGTAAATCATTAGCTTTTGCAAGGAAGAAAGGTGAAGAATGTACAAGCTTGTCTTTGCAGGCAAACATGACAGCTCCGGCATGCTCCGCAGCATTTCCAACAATGGGAAGCACTATCACACTTATAAATGCTACAGGAATATTCATTGCAACGGATGCCCCCTGAAAACATTGTCATATATGTTTATTGTTAGAGGGGATCAAAGAACACAAATAAAAAATAACACATTTCTAAGTGTGTTCAAATACTTTCCTGTTGTTTAACACAGAGAGGACTAAACGTAGAGTAGAATCTCTGTACACCTATGTTTCTGGACTCTTCAAAAATGCCGACGGGTGGGTGTTGGATCCTCCAAAAGTAGTGCATATTTGGAGGATCCGTTACAGGTGAGGCAACATTTTTGGAGAGTCCGAGCAACATAGTTGTCATAGTTTTCTTTTTTTCCTTTTTGACATATTCTATATAAAAGGACCTTTTTTGTTGAGTTGAGGAAAAGTAAAACCTGGATAAGTTCAATCATATAAATCTCATAACAGTAAGTTTTAAAAGAACAAGGAGAAAAAGAAGATTCTCGATTTATTGAAAAGCTAGATGGTTCTGCAGAAAGAACACAAAGTTGCAAAACCGTAAAAGGAGAAAAGGTTAGTAGGATGCACTTACTTCTATGGTATTAACTAGGTACTCTGATAGGACTGCTATCCATAGTGTCATAACAGAAAGCCATAGCATTGACCACCATTTCGATATCTCCGGAGTTTCTTCATCATCTGCACTTCCATCAATATGATCCTCTTCCTGAAATTGTACTAAACTCAGAGGAGAGCAAATTCATGAAGGAAGATTGGACGTAAACGTACAGCTCCTTGTAGCCTTTAAGGGCTAATAAAGGAGGAAAGTAATAGAGATGGGATTCTTTGTTTTCTCTAATCCCATTAGATGTTCTCAAGACAACATTGTTTGCCTAAACATAGCAAGATTTCAAGTTGGAAAGAACGAGAATAAGATCATCTATCTTACGAACTTTTGGAAGCTTAAAAACAGAAGACTAGATGGATTATAGTCCACTAAGAAACATAATAAGCAAGTTGGAGCACTTCGACTATAAGACAAGATGCGACCTTCAGAAAGAATTAGGCTAATGCATATTCCGACCTTCAGAAACCGTGGCTGCTACTATCATCATTTTTCCAGTTTTTCATTTAAAACTTTCACTTCGATATTCCAAGTTGAACTTCGTATAAACATACAGTTATGTGTATAGGGTAACACCAGTTATACAAAGGTGTGATGGAAAATGAAGAACCACAACCTCGGCCATCGGCATGTAAAGATTCTTTTGGTTGGTCAGCTGAAAAAATAGATATGCGCCATATGCTATAAGCATAATGCAGCTGCTAAATCTGGAAAGTGCCAACTCTGACTTCCCAAAATGCACTTCAGTGTGTGTAACGTGGAGGACAGCGGGGAACAATAAACACATAACTGCCATTAAAAGCAACCCTGAATTCATTCCTGCAGTTCCCTAACAAAGAAAATTTGAAAATAAAAATCCAATTATCCGAGTGTTATCCTTCGACATATAGCTTGAACAAAGTTATTACTGACATTGGTGTACATAAAACACATATATATGGAGAGTGATAAAAATATACCTTGTCGAAAAGCTGCTCCTTATTAGAATGAACAATTCCACCGCCAAAAAATGCACATCCAAGCACTAGTAAAGTATTGGACAGAATTGAGCCCAATAGTGACTGCTGCACTACACGAATCATTCCGCTTTTCAGTGCATACATTGATATTATCAACTCTGTCGCATTTCCAAAAGTGGCATTTAGAAGTCCTCCGACTGTAAAAGTTTGTAACTGCAGATTAATCGAGATGATATTGGTTGGCTAAATAGAGTGCAGCTACAGGGAAAAGGGAAACAGGCTGATATATCTTTCTGTCTCACTTTGAAAACTATATGATGAAAACATTATATAGTGTGAGACGACATAAACATTTATTCAAGTTTTCTACCATTAGGGTGCAGATGAGAAATGAACTAGTGCCTATTCCTTCTTGCTGGTCAGCATATTTTATCACACATATAAATTGGCATCCCAAAAGAAGATTTAAAGACCAAAAGAAAAGAACATACAAAAGGTAAATGCCTCTATATATCGTATACTCGAGTAAAAGTTAATGATATGGAGATGAGGGATGCCACAGTTAAAGACAAAACTACCTGTAGGTCCAGTAAAAAAAGCCAGCTGCCTATACAAAGAATGAAACCGAAAACATATTAGTTACATTTTTGGAAAATGTACAACAGTATAAATAGACCAAGTAAGTAATCTTCAGCTTATGCTCCAAACACGACGTGTAATGTTAACAATTTTTAAACAGAGAAAAAGATCAGGAAGCTATTGTCTTTCCATAACAGAGATAAATAAGTGTGATCTCATCTAGCTCAAAAGAACTTCCATTTCACGGTTAAGAACTATGCATGATGCGTGAACATGTCAAGAAATGCTGGCATGTCTTTGCGATTATACGTTTAATTCCTCTTTGATTGCTATAATTTACTCATGCAACGTGTTGTAGACATTGGTTGTAGAGAATTACTCTGTGGCCCAACCTAAACGCTCTGCAAGGGGAATGATGCCTAACAAGCTAAGTATGAATGTCCATCCCTGAAATATTCAACAACAAGAAAACAATGTCAGCAAGCTCGTATAAAGAGCAAAATTTTTTTTGTAGAAAATAGTTTAGCAACTCACATGTTGATCAGTTAACTCATCGACAAGTATCGCTAAAGGGCCACAAGGTACAAGTATGTTTAACTTGTTGGAGAAAAAAAAAATCTTAATGTTCCTTCGTATGCTATACAATATACTTTTATGACTGTCATCATCTGCCTCGAGATCATAAAATCTTTGAGGAGCGGTGCCCAAAGAAGATGACTTTTTATCAAAATGCTCTAATCTGACGAGGTTCTCATCCTCAAGTTGAAGTACTGCTCTTTCGTCGGATGATCCCATCTGAACCAGCAAAGGTCACTTCATTAGATGTGATGAAGAAGGACAAAGCATATTCTATTAAAGATATTTTCGTTCACTCGGAGACAATCATAGATATACAGAACGATAAAGTTTTTGATCATGGAAAGAGCTTTTGATCATGAACGATAAAGTAAATTAACTGATAAAGAAAATAGGCATTGATTCTTCATACATTCAATTCTAACCAACAACTGTGTATTTGCTTCTCATCAACTTAAGTGCATTTCCTTCCTGCTTGCATAATCATTAAGGACATGTTAGACGAAGCTAGCATGGGAAGTATTGCGGGTTTGAAAAAACCTAGTAATTTTGATCTAAATCTTGTATATTTGTTGAGAAATACACTGAATATGTACATATAATAAACTTCAGAACTCCTACACTTCAAATCCTAAATCCGCATTTGATGCCATATTTCCTTCATACTACTTTAGGCATCCCGTGCTCGAAACCCATTGGACTACTAATCCATAGATTAGTGGCACCATATATGCTCAATTAACGTGAAGTGCTCCCCACCAAGAGGGTTCTCCATTCATAAGGGTTCAAATCCGATACATCTGGTTAAGGGTTGGAGAGATCTCAACCATCCCACTAGGTAGTGAGGCCATAAGTTGGTGCATTAGAAGGCAAGACATTGAGGATTCTGAATCTGACCACACTTTCCTCAGGTCGAACGGCTATTGATCCTAACTCAATGAGAAAAAGGTTGTACTCATACTTGCCTTAGCTTAATCTACTTAAATCTCAGATTTCATTCCATTAAGGCATTCATTTGAACTCATACTTGCTTTAATCTAATCTACTAGGATTCCGAATTCCATTCAATCAAGGCACTCATTCCCTTCATGTAAAGTTCAACATCTCTGACACTAGTTGTTCTTTCTACTTAAACTTGCGGCTTCTGTTATATGACAATACGGACTAAAAAAATCATATATCTCTCATACAAACTCGAAATGGGACCATTCTTTTTGCAATGATTCTAAAATCACAATACCGATCTAATAGTTCAATCAAAACACCAATTAAAGCTCTTTTGATGGGACTTTTGAGAGTAAGAAAGATAATGAAATAAACTCACTTCAAGATGGGACTTTGCCCCTGGAAAATTTGAATGATCATCCACTAATTAATCTTTCTCTGCAAAAAAATTCCATCAACAACAACATCCATAAATTTCCAAAAAAAAAAAAACAGAAACACAAATTTCTAACAAATTTAAAAAAAAATCAAAAACGCACCTTAATGAGGAGATTTTGATTTTCAGTGCATTGACATTACAAATCTTCAAATTTCTTTACAAAATTTACTTTTTCTTCTTTTTCTTTCATTAATTTGTGATTTTAATTTTTTTTTGTCAGAAACTTTTTTTTCTTCCAATTTTTTCTCTTTTTGTTGTTAGTTAGTAGTACTTTGTTAGTTGGCACAGTTTGTGGTTTGAAAGGGCAGTTGGTATAGCGGAAATAGTTGACTATTCATGGATGACAAAAGCAAATTTTAAATATAAATTTTTAAAATTTCTAAAATAAAACATATGGAAAGTAATACATATCTTAGTTAATGATTTATTTTTTAAGAAAATGAAAAAAATTATAATTATAAAAAAAATGTTTGACTTTTTGAATAGTGGCACCTTCACATAAAATGGATGCGGGAATATTAATTATTGAATTATCTTGTACAGTTATGCTACTCGATATTTAGACAACTCCAAAATTTAGTGTCAGAACTCCATGATTTTTATTGAGTCAAAATATTAATTATAAAACACACACGAAAAAGCCAAACACATCAAGTTAAGGTGCTTAGATGGTCAAAATGAAAATTGAGGTCAAGTTAAAATGTTTATCTATAAATTCTGTCTATTGTATATATAATATATATACATTTTATTTTTTTTAATCCTACTATACACAATGTAGTTTTTAGTGAAGGGGTGTCACACCCCTTTCATATCGCTTAAACAAGGTGACTCAACCACTAACGAGTGATGTAATTTTATGGTTAGAATAACTTCTTGTGAAAAAAAAATTATGTAAATTTTTTTCGATAATCAATATTAGTTATAAATAAGTTAAGACCGTTAAAAATGTACACCACAATAACATAAATATTTTTTTTAGAGACAATCTACTTGTATGGGTCAAATGTTCACTACTTTTCGTTATTGTTACTTTATTACTCTAACAAAATTTATAGAAGGGAAAAAATAAATTTGAAACAACAGCAAATAATATTGTTGACCCTTTAGAAAAAAATCATTTTTCATTAAACTACTGCTTTGAAGACCCTTCTAAATGTTTCGTCAATGTAACTTTACGACTTTTTCAGAAATATGTATGTATAATTGTTGCATTATGAAAGTACAAGTAGATCAAAATGTTGGATTCTAGACTCATGTTAAAAAAATATTTTCGAACATTAAAAATTTAAAAATGAGTCTAACCTAGATAACTCATATGCTCATCAATGACTTGGGATATAAAGGACAACAAATCTATGTTAATAAACATATCTTTTGTAGCTTAAGATATTACTTTTATTTAGAGCAGGTTTTGTTTCATATTCTTCAAATTAAGCTTGCCTAAAATAGTCATAACTCACACCAAAAATATTTAGAAGAGTTGAATGAGAAGGAAAAAAAGAAAAACATTAAATGGATGAAAGCTTTGTCCAAGTGAGATCATATACATACCAAACGAAAAATAATCAATACAATTTTAAGGAGACAACAAAACAACGGAAAAAAATATACATTAAAGGGAGTAAACTATGAGATATCCAATGATGATAACAAATTATTTTAACCAGAAAAGTTTTCATGTTTTAAAATAACATACCTCAAAAAATTGAATAACACTTAAATCAACTTTCAATTCTTAAAATACTCATAATATCCAGTGTTAAAATTTAGTAAAACTAGAAAATTTAGTCTCTATTAGTGGCGACTATTATAGGTATTAGCAACGACTATTATAGGTTTTAGCATTGACTATTGTTGCCACTAAAACATTTTTAGTGGCGACTATTACAGTTATTAGCGGCGACTAATGTTGCCACTAAAAGAGACTTATAGTGGCGACTATTATAGGTATTAGAGGCGACTAATATTGCCACTAAATTGACTTTTAGTAGCGACTTTATAGTATTAGCGGCGAAAAATGTTGCCATAAAACTGTCTGGCGACTATTATAGGTATTACGGCAACTAATGTTGTCACTAAAACAGTCTTTTAGTGGCGACCTTTATAGGTATTAGCGGTGACTAATTTTGCCACTAAAGGAGACTTTTAGTAGCGACTATTATAGGTATTAGCGGCGACTATAATAGGTATTAGCGGCGACTAATTTTGCCACTAAAACAGTCTTTTAGTGGCGACTATTAAAGGTATTAGCGGCGACTAATTTTGCCACTAAAACAGTCTTTTAGTGGCGACTATTATAGATATTAGCGGCGACTAATTTTGCCACTAAAACAGTCTTTTAGTGGCGACCTTTATAGATATTAGCGGCGACTAATTTTGCCACTAAAAGTCTCTTTTAGTGGCGACTATTAAACATATTAGCGGCGACTAATTTTGCCACTAAAAGTCTCTTTTAGTGGCGACTATTAAATGTATTAGCGGCGACTAGTATTGCCACTAAAAGAGACTTTTAGTGGCGACTATTATAGGTATTAGCGGCGACTAGTTTTGCCACTAAAAGAGACTTTTAGTGGCGACTATTATAGGTATTAGCGGCGACTAATTTTGCCACTAAAGGAGACTTTTAGTGGCGACTAGTTTTGCCACTAAAAGAGACTTTTAGTGGCGACTATTGTAGGTATTAGCGGCGATACTTTTTAGTGGCGACAATTATAATTATTAGCAGCAACTAATATTGCCACTAAAACATACTTTTATATATTTACTTGCAAAATTACCCGCGCCTCGTGCCGAAATTTAGTGTTATGGAATTTAAAAAATAACACTTAAAATTTATATATTTACTTGCAAAATTACTCGCGCAGAAATTTAGTGTTATGGAATTTAGAAAATAATACATAAAGTGTTATTATTTGTTATTTTTGAGGAATCAAATGCATCAACCGGTAATATTAAATGTTGTAATAAATAAATAATCATTGGTGAAGAGATACATAAATTGTAAAAGGCTGGAAAATATGAACAAATATTCTAATTCTAACGTGTAAAAGTTCAGCCCTACCGTTTGCTTTACATATATCATTTTAAAGTTCCCATTTAAATATATCATAAGTAATTATAAAAAATGAAAATTAAAGGGAGAATGTATCATGTTGGACAACAATTCAACTTATTATATATATACTTGAAAGGGAAAAATATTATAGTGTTTTTTAAAAATCAACATTCCAGAGTGATGAAATTTAATTTGAAACTAACCTTCTATTCCAATCACAGTGTCGAAAACACATCTATTACTTCAAGAAAAGTATTTACAACTTGCAGTAAACTTGACAAATCTGTCCATACTTCATATTGAATATGAACAATTAATTTATTGTGTAGTTATCTATTTCTTTGGGATTAAAAGAGGTTGCAGTCCAGTCAAAATCCTCTAGAGGTCATCCGGCACATCCTTGAACTTATGCCAAAAGTTTATTAATTTTTGTCTTCTTTTTCTGGTACACTTCGCACATCAAGGTGCGATAAAGTTTTTAATATCTTTATGTGTTTACAATGAAATAACAAATTTGAATTTTGTTTTCAAGATATGGTAGCACAGATCTTTAAGGAATTCTTTTACTCTACTTTCAACAATTTTAGTAGAGAAAACTTGCATTGATACTCAATTAACGTGTGTTATTTAATCTGTATTAACAAATACTTATAACAATAACTTTGCAGAAACATAAAAAACAAAGTTTAAAAGATATACTAAAAAACAACAATTAATAAAATAAACATAAATTAATGACTGTAAAAAAAAAATCAGGATTTGTAACAATAAAATGAAATAGAAAGGAAAAAATTGAGCCCACTAAATGCATAGTGTACCCTTAAGAAAATTATTTTCCTCTAGTACCCGAGGTTTAAAGGAATAAATCATCTCAGGATAAGACAAATTTATTCACCAGTGTATTAATACAAAAAAACAATGGTGAAGTGAGTCACTCAACAGGAGCATAACACACGAATATTTAATTGTGCAAAAGAAGAAGAAGAAGTAGTTCAAAATTTTCGTTGTTTTGAAATGAGAGGAAATCCCTCTATTTATAAACAATAAAGGGTAGTGTGAACAAATATTTGTTGTGCCTTATCAGAAAGGTCACAACTCTTTCGGAAAGGTCACAACATTTCATAAAAGCCACAACTTTTCATAAAAGTCGCAACTCTTCATAAAAGTCACAACTCTTCAAAAAAGTCACAACTCTTCATAAAAGTCCCAATTTTTCACAAAAATTACAACTTTTCATGAAAGGGGAAGACTAATTTTGAAAATAAATAAATTAAAAGAAAATCCTGAATTCTGGTGGCGCCACGTAGGCGAGCATAAGATTCTCTTTTATATATATATATATGACTTTTTATTAATTATGAAATTGATTAACGATATTATTAGTTCACTCTGACAATGGAATATGTCAACGTATATGTAAAAGAAATAAATCAAAACCGCGTAGCTTTTATTTTCCTCAAACAAACAAAAATCAAACTTTGCATATGTAGTAAGGACTTCAAAATTCAAAAAAATCTAGGCTACACTAAAGTTAGTAGGGTCCAATTTTAAAAAATAAAAAATTAACAAAATGACTATAAAGAAAATTGTGGAAATGATCTATTATGATTATTTACAAATTAAATAGGAAAAAATTGATTATTTTTTTAAAAAAAAATATGTGAAAAATGAAGAATATTTTATAAAAGGTGCATAAAACTAAAAATAAACTTATAAAAGACTACAAAAATACCAAATCATCTCGAGAAAATGAGATCTCTAGTGTATTTACAATTCTAATATAAAAAAAAGGACATAATATATACATAAATATGTCATTTGACTTGACTTCATTTCATAATTATGTCCATCAATTTTAGGTGTGGACAAGTAGACATTTTAACTTGTATAAAATAGAACAAATAAACACACGAGTCCTATGTGACATAATACATATAGAATATCATGTAGGATGAAAATTGTCACGTAAGATGTCACGTACGACACATGTGTTTATTTGTACAACTCTATAAAAGTTTAAGTGTCTACATGTGCGCATCCAAATTTAAAGGACATAAATGTAAGCTGATAGTCAAGTTAAAAATCATATTTATGTATTATGCCAATACAATCTTTTCAAGTATCGTATAAAAATAAACAAATCATTTTTTCAACCAATGACATTAATTGGTAATAGTTATGTGATGTGACCATAATTAGCATTTATATATATTATGACAAACACATCTAGCTACTTCCATACATCAAAACACAATTTATAATATCAAGAAATGAACAAGGTTTCTAGTCTTTCTACTTTCTATTTTGTTCTTATAAATTTTCTTATTATATCATGGTGTTTACAAAGTGAAGCCAGGATGTTCTTGGACATGGAGAACTTGTCTTCAATTAAATTCAAAGGTGTTATACGAGGTCGCAGTAATCGAGAAACTCCGATTATAATCAACCCTTCGCCAACAGCAAATACTCGTGATCATGTGTATGTATCTAATTATTAATTAAAAGACACTTATTCATCGTTTTTTAAATTATTATTTTTCGTTGCTGTTTTATCATAAATTTATCTAACAAATTTGCATTTTTACTGTTCACGCAGTGACTATACTCCACCACCGTTGATAAGTAAATAGGAGAGCCCGTGAAGAAACAATTGAATATTTTACTATGATTGGGCCAGGTGGCGCGCAATCGCTATAGACTATTGTGTAATTTTACCTTTATTGTGGTTTCTTTTGTTGGAATTGCTTTATTTTTAATTATTCAGTGTGGAATCGAAAAATAAATGATAATTCTTTGTATTATATTGATTTTTGAATATAGATTCAAATAGAAAATCGTATCACTATGTATAAGCAATTAAAAGGAAAGTATATGTTATTTTCCTTATAGATATTAAAATAAAATAAAACTAAATATTTTACAATTAATATAAATTCTAAACTAGAAAAAAGAAGAAGTAAATACTCCATATATATATGTGTGTGTGTGTGTGAGATATGATATAAATTTCTTAAAGATTACATATCAAAGCAAACCATTCACACCTTATCTTGTAGTGGTCATAATTTTCTTCATGGTTCAAACAAACAGTCCCTTAATTAAAATAATATTATAGTCTTTGCGCCGATAATATATAATTTGTGAATATCGACTATCGTTGTCTTATTTGACCACACATTTTCCATTCAAAAAATAAGTGTCTTGACTCAAAAATATATAGATTTGGTAAAGTCCAACAACGCGTAATGAAAATGGCCTAATGGGTACTTTAAGAGGTATGCATATTATAAATTACAACTCCAAAATCACAAATATTTTCTCAATTTAACACGAACATTAATTGTGTGACATACAAGGGGTTAAGAAAAAAAATATGAAGAAAATTGCTACTAGTATATTTAATTTTCTTGTAATATTTCTTATTTTATCATTGTGTACGCAAAGCGAATCGAGGATATTAAACTTGTCCGATTTCGTAGAGACGAATCAGGTGCGAGGTCGCAGCATCAGGCAGTCGCTCAAACCCAATCCTTCTCCAATGGCAAATGCTCATAATCATCAGTACGTATAGATATTTTTTTGAATATCTAAATTTTAGTTTTAAAATGTTACGTTGATCTAATTCATTTAACTAGCTTCAAATATTAGTTAAATTTAATCGTCAAGAATTAAAAAATACTAAGTAAATTAAAATGAAGAAAATACTTTTTTTAATAAAAAATTCTAACATTAAATTATTATTTTTGTGTTGAATGCAGATTTAGAAGTCCACCTCCCATGATCATGAAATAGGGAAGAAGGCTGATCCTGAATTTGATGATTTTGTAGTTTTGTTCCTTTCTTTTTTTTCTATTTTTAAATAATTTTTAATGATTTTTACCGATAATAATTAATGAATATAATTCTGTCCTTTTTTTTCTTTAATATTGTAGCAATTTAAATATATATATATATACATGAAGGTAGCATATTCACCCCTACAAGATCTGTATTTCCTAAATTATGTATACATAAGAAATATTTAACAAAGCAGACCAACATTATTTCTTCATTAATAACCGTTATATAAGAATACATCAAATAGAAAACTTACATACACATAAAATAATCACATAACTGAACACAATATTACAAGTTCTCATCGCACTAACAGGGTACACCATCAATTTCAAGTCCAATGCATCATAATGATAAATGATGAATTTGAGTCTGTTGAATTATAGCCTAACATGTTCTTTCATATGAATAAGACATTAGGTTCAAATCTCAACACATGTGTATGACACAATAATGATTGAGCAAATCAATCAACTCTTAACTAAATAATAATATAATAGGTGATCGACCATCAAAAAATGTGGTGTAGCGAATAAGGTTGTTCCTCCCTTAATCAAAGATTTCGGGTTCAAGTTCTGAATATGATAAAATCCTTGATAGAAATGTTTCCCGATCATACGCGACGCAGATCCGAAATGATAGGTGCATTGGGCCTTCTTTTTTTTTTTCTCCATTCAAAGTTTGACTAAAACTTATGAGTTTGCCACAAGTACAACAACGCGTTATTGAAATATATATATTTTAGAAATAATACTTTATATTAATATTCTCGAAGTGTTAGTCTTCTTCCTTTCAACTACAAGTCTACAATCCATATATCTCAAAAACACTCAATTTTAAAATGAAGAAAATTGCTACTACTTCATCCAATTTCCTAGTAATATTTCTTATTTTATCATTATGTCTGCCAAGAGAATCGAGGAACTTAAACTTAAACTTGTACTTGTCCTCAACTGTCAATTTCGAAGGTCGCAGTAATAGAGAAATCCCGAATAAACTATATCCTTCACCTATAGCAAATCCTGGTTATCGACAGTACGTATTTTGTTACTATAATTATTTTTTCGTACTTGTATTGTTTTAATGAAAGAAGCTTTCTAATAGTAGATTAATTTTCTTGATGGCATACAGGGTTAGTCCGACGCCGTCGCCCATGATAGAATAAGGAAAAAGCTCGAAGAATCAAAATCGGGAATTTTTTTTGAAGGTGCGGTATTGAATCAGAGTCTTTAGTTAGGATTTTGAATTTATGAATTCTCATATCTTAAGAATGTGAGTTTATTGAATTCTTAAGAAATTATTTATATATAAAATATAAAGCTTGAACAAATTTTTTATGGTTTCTATGGAACTCAATTTCCTATATTGATGATATAAGTATACATTTTTATATGTACTTGGTACTTATGTAATTTTGGAGACGGGTGAACATAACCCTTTGTAATTTGAATAGGGGAATTTTTTTATAAAGATCTTTTTTTGTGTTATTTTTATATGGGAAAAGGGACGGATTTACCCCCGAACTTTAATAAATGGTACGTATATGCCCTCCGTTATACTTTGCGTCCACATAAGCCCTTGCCGTCCAATTATAGGTCCACATATACCCCTCTCACTAACGGATCCCTATTTTTTTACACGTGTCTTAATCCTATTGAACTACCCGTTTGACCCCTTTTTTTAACCCATAACTTAA
>JAJOOS010080544.1:0-38073 GCA_029582725.1 Solanum chiquidenum | reverse complement strand
CCTATTTTTTTACACGTGTCTTAATCCTATTGAACTACCCGTTTGACCCCTTTTTTTAACCCATAACTTAACTATCTACCCCATAACCCAATACCCACCCAATTTCCTCTAAAATGAATCATAATTAAAATACCCAAATTAATACTATTGGTCCCCACCCGATTTTTGAATTGTGTAACTTAAATGAAAAACGTGTCATATAATGTATTAACGTGTTTTTAAAATTTTGTGATAAGTTGAAATTAAAGAATTATTTATTTATATTAATGCTTAAAAAAATATGGTGGAAAATTATACGAAACAACAAAAATGAAGTGAAAGAATAGAGTAATTTCTCATTGCCAAAATGGAAATTTACAGAACAATTATATTCATTTTCATTGATATTTCACAATTGTGAATATTCGAGTAAAAGAGAAAATATAATTTCTCACTATTTTTCATTTCTGTACAATATTGAATATCCTCGAAAAAAAGACAATTTTACCCCAGCAGAAAGTTGAGATTTACAGTAATGCCCCTAGAAATCATCTTCTCCGTCGCTACGCCGGACACTGTAATTACTCTTCCAAATCCGGCGATACTGCAGTTTCCGATGCTTCCTCATAACTCTGCAAAAAACCCCATTCTTCACCGCCGACGCAGAATGCCGGCCAGATTTATGAGCGAAGGGCTCCACTTTCTCCCGCGCAAAAAACCCTTTTCCCATCTGGTTCAGAGTGTCCTCATTCATGTTGAATCCAATGAGAAGAATCACATCTAACCCATGAACAACAAATCTCGACTCGACAAAAAGATTCGGATCGGAAATCTGAACTCCATCAATAGTGACGAAATCGTCGTCTCCCCTGTTCGTTTCCACCAAAATACTGTAATGGGGAAGAAGGGTGCAAAGGTATGGGGAACAGGGGAAGTAAGGTTGCGGAGTTCACTGATTGTGAGTCGGAGAGAAGGGATGACGTGGGGACCTGTTAATTTGGGATGCGCAGGGACCAATAGGATTAATTTGGGTATTTTAATTATGATTCATTTTAGAGGAAATTGGGTGGGTATTGGGTTATGGGGCAGATAGTTAAGTTATGGGTTAAAAAAAGGGGTCAAACGGGTAGTTCAATAGGATTAAGACACGTGTAAAAAAATAGGGATCCGTTAGTGAGAGGGGTATATGCGTACCTATAATTGAACGGCAAGGGCTTATGTGGACGCAAAGTATAACGGAGGGCATATACATACCATTTATTAAAGTTCGGGGGTAAATCCGTCCCTTTTCTCTTTCTTATTTGATAATCAAAATTTTGAACTATGTTATACAAATTGAGACATATGAAGTAATAAATAAAAAATATTAAGTCCCTCTCTTTTTATATTGTTGTAAATTTGATTTTTAACCTGTCAATATAAAAAGAAAAATTAATTTGATTTCTTGTACTGTTTTAAAATTTTCTTCTATTCAATAACCTATACTCACAATGAGTTTTAATTTGAATAATCCAAATTCATGTTATGTAAGGTCAATTAAAGGGGAAAAAATGCTATTCTACTAGAATAATTTTTCACATTTTGTGACTATATAGTAATTTATTTTTTCTACATGAGAAAAATAATTGAGGCATATATGATAAATTTTATTAGAAGATGAGTAAAAAAATAATTTTGATAATCAAGAATTCAAATTATTTGTTGAATTAAAGAAGGCAATAAAATAATAATTTATATGTGAGAAGGATCAAATATACCCTCAAGATTGTGAAAGGGTCAAATATACCTACACAGATAAAAAATAACAATATTGCCTCTCATCCACTTTATGAGAGTGAGCCGTTAAAAATAAGGATAATTTTAAGTCAAAAGATTAACATTGGAGGTATTTGTGAGTCGAAAGATATACGGATGATAATTTTGTACCAATCCAAATAGTTTAGTGACATTTTAGGCCCTTCTCCATTAAAAATACTAGTATTTGTATCCACGCATTGCGCTAAAATTTTAAAACAAATAATTTTAGAAATATATAGTATATTCAAAAAAGCAACTAAAACCTATGAATTGAACTAAGTATAAACTTACATATCTGGAAAAAAAACTTATTGTTCTCTTAAAATTGTGACAAATTGAGTAATGTATATTATTTTTTAAAAACGTAAAAAGTATTACAAATCACAAAAACGAAAATCGTTGAATATATATTTAAAATTTGATTGACTATTGTTATTCCAACTCTCTCATAAAATATTTAACATACATATGAATAAATATACGATGAGTATCCTTCGGGATGACTCAGTTGGTTTGGAGGGTGGTTATCCATACAGATGACCCGGGATCGATCCCCCTCAATGTCTTATGAGTCGAGTCTGTCGCATAACACTTGCTTAGTGCGGTTTATATCCCCTATGTCGATATTGATGATTTTGGTGCTCTTTATACGACGATTTTATGGATGAAGAGACGGATAAAGAGGAAGACATGCAAGAGGCATTCAATGTGTTTGATCAAAATGGAGACGGATTTATCACAGTTGATGAGTTGAAATCAGTGTTGGGATCCCTCGGACTCAAACAAGGTGGTAACGTTGAGGATTGTAGGAAGATGATCAACAATGTAGATGTTGATGGAGATGGAAGGATTAATTTTATGGAGTTTAAGAAGATGATGATGAGAGGGGTTGGTTTTGCTACTTTCACTTAAATTATTGTTTGTCTTTCATAGTTTGTACATGTACAAAATAGCTTCCAATTATTATTTTTTAATAAATTTTCTTTTAAACAAAATCATTCTTGATTGACTAGATGGTATACATATCAAAATTGTATTAGAGAAATTAATTTGGCGTTATGTATTGTGTTTTATAAAAAAAACATCTAAATGAATCTCATGTGATATATTAGCTTTACAATTTGAATTTATTAATTTCCACTAAACAAGCATGAGCCTAATACTTTGATATTTGCTTGGAAATTGTTTTGAAGAGGGTGAAACGTTTGAATAACAAACTTTTAGTATCAACATAGGTGTGAGGGGTGGATTGGATAAGATCCTTCCATCCTTAATCAAAAAGTTTGAGTCCAAGTTATGAGAATATAAAATTTTTGGTAGAAAGTATTTCTCCACCAATGCGACACAAGTCTTACAAATGAATATCATATATTAGATGGTTGTTAAAAAAAAAGAGTTATTTCATGTCAAAAGCATGCAACATAAAATAATGGCGCAACTCAATCCACCGGACCATGCGGGCACCTACTCTATCACCTAAATAGGAGAATCCTTACCTCCAAAACTGAAACATTAAATGCGGAAATAAACAAAACATAATCTAACACCCTATTTAAAAGTAGAAATACTCTAAACTTGATTTTTAAACAAGTTCTTTTAAAGAAACATACCAACCCTTCCCAAGAAATTAGTCTAAACAGGTACAAGATCTTCTAAAGAGTACAAATGATGAAAGAATAAGACACAACTCACACCATAAGGAAAGAGGAGTAGAAGTTATCAGAGATCATCATTGTCTTCACCTATAAAACATCATTGAATTCTGCAACTAGACTATGCCAAGTGACATAACAAGAATAGTATCAGTACAAACAACACATACTGATAGGCATCATCGACCAACCCAAATTCACCACATAATATCATTCAAATAATCAAAGAAACATGCAACTTGAAGATAATATTAGGACCCATATACTCTAATCCAAGTCACACCACCTCCTTCCGTTGCAATTTAAATATCCCGCCCTTATTTAAATTGACTTTTTGGGATTCATAATCTGAAAGCAATGCACATATTAAAGCTAAGAATATATATATATACTTCTTCCATCTCATATTAGTTGCTATAATTAATTTAAAAAATCCAAGTCACATCACCAACTTCGTTACATAATGTTAGACATCAACAATTCGAATGATAAACCTACAAGAAAAGTAGGATACGAGGTAAAACTACTATGAATAATAGGTAAGGTGGAAGATAGAATAAGATTATTAATAAATAATAACTAAAGACAAAATGAGAAGAAAATACTACAGTAACGACGCGATCACACCAAATAGGTCTTTTCACAAAATGGTACTTTCAGTACGATGAATTTAAACGATATTATACAACAACATTATATTTAAACTTACAATGGGAAACAATCATCCAAACAAGGTGTTAAAATGCTTCATTCTGAAATTCTATGTCACATTTGATTATGTTGAACCCAATCAACACTTGCTATAAATTTTGTCTTAATTATATCCCAAATCCCTAATATTGTTCTTAACCTTTCCCTCTCATTCCCAAACAACAGAGCTTCTTTACACTTGTTGTTGGCTTTTATTATGATGAGGGGAAAGAAATAATTAACAAGTATTAATTGCAAGAATACTTAGTCCTTAAAAGTATTCTTAGACTTTGATCTCCTCAAATGAAGGTTGAAAGGTTATAGAATGTTTGAGGTCATCACCAACATGGATTTTGTGTTCTCCCATGTAAATTCTTCGAACTCCGTATTCATCAGCTACGCTAAGGTGTTTGCAAGCATTCATATTGATCTTGACTCTCTGCTTAGCCCCAGCCACAACATGAACTTTCTCAAACGCGACTAGTTGTTTTGTCTCCGTGTGATCAGGTGGGATTGAGAAAATAAGGACTGTGTGTGTTCCATCCATGTCCCCTATGTTTCTCACATCAATATGCATGTCTATATCAAGTGACTCACAATTAGTATGTATTGTTCTCACTGTAGCTTTCGTTTTCATTAATGATGTTGTTGTGCTGTTCGATACAAGATCATGAGAATGAAGAGTTGGCACTGAAACAGTGATTGGCGCGGAGACTAAATGTTGGCTGAATCTTGTGTAGCTAAAGCCAGCCCCAAATGGGAAAACTGTTGGGCCTTTGTAGAATCTATAGGTTCTACCAGGATAGCCTTTTGTTGGATTTGCTCTCATGTCCATGTTTGCCATGGACACTTTAGCTACATAATCTTGTGGATACCATGTCATTGGAAGTTTCCCCCCTGAAATATGCAAATTTCCAAAGTATTAAGTATTATTGTATCACCAAATAAAATATATATGTATATATAATGAATTGATCTCTCTATATGTTGAAATTGACCTTGAAAAAGGTCTATATATACCACAATCACTGCACTTCTCTACTTTGCAGTGTAATTATAAATCATTTCATTAAAGTTAAACTGTTACAGGGAGTCAGGGACGATGACCCACTGAAAGTGATATAATTAAGTATATACATACATACCTGGATTGGCTGCTCCAAATAGAACATCAGCAATGGCAGCTCCACCAGCCTGACCAGGATATCCAACCCAAAGAATAGCGGAAACACGAGGATCATTTTTGGCGAATGTAACATCAATGGGGCCACCGGACATCAAAACCAACACTACGGGGCCTTTAGAAGCCATAGCTACCCTAGAAATGAGGTCCTGCTGGTGTCCTGGGAGAAGAAGGCTAACTCTGTCTTTAGCCTCTGCTTCAATGGATTGGTCAAGTCCCATTACCAACACAGTGGCGTCGGCATGCCTTGCAGCCATTTCTGCTAATCCAAATTTTTGATTCCCTGGACAAGCTACTCCCATACATCCTTGTTGATGAACTGTCCTTGCATATCTTGATATTCCTTGTAATGGTGAAATATAACCACATGGAATACCTATATACATATAACATAAAAGAGGAAAATTTACAATGAGAATTCAGAATGTAACAAATGTGCCAATTTATGTACTGAAGTACAATTCTTGCAAGCATATAAATTTTTTATCAGATTCTGTTTTAGAAAGACTAAAAATCAAGATATATTGAGAAGAGGAGGGAGCTAGCTAGCTAGTAAGAAACTTGGGCCACTAATTTTCAAAAAAAATGTCAAAGAAAGGATGGTATACTTACATAAATCCATCTAGTTTAAGAATCAATTATTTAGATACAGTTTAATTTGTAATATTACATATCTTACCAGACTTTGGTGCATCCAGATGCATTCAAATATATCCAGATACATATATCTCAGGATATATGCGGCCAAATTTGTTCTAGCTATACATGGTATATCCAAGTGGACTCGCTTGTATCTGGGATACATAACAAACTTCGCTCGCCTCCCTCGCCTCTCTCCCATCTCGCTCGTCACTCTCTTATGTATCTGGTATCCCATATACATGGATGCATAACAAAATCTTGTTCGCCTCTCTCCCCATCTTGCTCATCTCTCTTGTTAATTATTTTAGTATATATGGTAGCAAAAATACATGTATCTAAGTGTATCTTCTCAATATATGGTAGAAAACTCTTAATTAATGGTAAGATACGTAATATATTCAAGTCAATAGTTATGTCGTTTTGTAGTAAATCTTACATATTCCTAAAACCTTGGTATTATTTCGTGCAAGATCAATTCCCCTTTGTTATTTATTTATTTATATAAATAAGAAAAGAAAGAGAGAGTATATGAAATATTTACCAGCATAATTGCCAATCATGGTAAGTGTAGCATCTGAATTGGGTCCAATAACAGCAACTGTCCGGTGTCGTTGAGTGGACAATGGAAGAGCCCGTCCAATATTTTTGAGAAGAACAATGCCTTCACGAGCAGCTTGAAGGGCCAACTGTTGATGGGCTGGACTGCACACATCTTTTGGGCCCAAATTTGCATAAGGCCCATTTGGCCCATCAAACATTCCTAGACGCATTTGGACTGTAATTGTATTGGCTAAAGCATTGTTGATTTCCAATTCTGAAACTTTGCCTGTACGGACAGCCTCGTCTGTGTGGATGGCTAGGAAAGGCCCACAGTCCAAGTCCAACCCTATACTATCATCAAACTAATAAGTGATAATTTAGGTATGAAACTTACATTTAGGGAAACAACAGAAACGAACCAGCTTTGATAGTGGCCGCTGCAGCATCTTCAGGGTAACGAGTATAATGTTGCTTCTCGAATAGAACTCCAACAGAATCACAATCTGATACGATGTATCTGTTTACAAGGCAACAAGTTATTATTATTACAACACAACACTATAGTAGTAGGTAGCTTCTATAATCATTCAACTACAATACATTTATGTCTCATTTTTTAACCATAGTGATTAATCTTAAGTTCTTATCCCCTAACCTATATTTGTTTTTTAGTTTGCAAAGCAACTAGTTCATTCATAAAAAATACAGGAATAATTAGAATGGACTAAGTTTATAGTACGTCATCAAAATTTGGTACGAGTATTAATTAATTTTGATAGAGATATATGTGCTTCAATATATATGTGTATTCTTTTTCAACAGTTTGAAACGTATTTAGCTCGAAAATGATGACTCGTCTGATAAAATGCAAAATAATTTTATCTCAATTCATAGAATAACTTTATTTATCTCATCTCATACCCGTTAAGGTGCCATTGGGAACGAATTGTATCACGGAGGAGAGTAGGGTCAGCACAAGATGGCTTTCCATTGATCTGGTTGTAAGAGCACATCACACTTGCTACATTACCTTCGACCACACATGCCTTGAATGGCACATTGTACGTGTCCTCTAAGTCCTGCATGCTTACCTACACATTTAAATTAAAATGAAAGTTTTCAACATTTTTTCCCTCTTCTATAATTTGGCGTATGTGAATTTGCAACACTTAAAACAAGAGAAAACGAATAAATGGCATGGTCAATCTCTACTATCAACCACCTCCATCAGCATAACTAACACCACCGACAATCAAATTCACTATTACAACTACTAACACCACTATCAATCGCCATCATTATGATAGTCACCACAACACCTCCATCGTCACAACTAGATCACCACCATTATTACTAGTAATTAATAACTATTTTTACCATCACCACCATCACTACAAACTATTTCCACTAACAAGTATAAGTGTTTTTTTTTAATCAAATAATGAATCTATTTTATTTATTTTTTAAATTATATATTTATTATGTACACATAAATAAATTATGTATATTCAGATGTTGAAAAACAAATCATTTTAATCATTTAGTATTCAGATAAGGAAATCAAAGCAGTACTAATTATTAATTAGATATATATGGCTAATTACCTTAGCATTGAAGTGGTAACGATCATAGCCATTCCAATCATCAAGATCATAAGCAGTGTAATGCTTGCAACAAGCGGCCACCTTTAAGCGCGTATTGCCACTACCGCCGCCGCCTTGTAGTCCTTTTACGTAGCTAACGCCATATTGTGCAACCAAATGAGGGTCCTCACCTGGTGTTTCTTGGCCCCTCCCCCACCTTGGATCTCTTAATATATTCACATTTGGACTCCAAAATGTTAGTCCTGCCGCTCCTCCATTATACATCGCTCTACCTTCCTCAGAAACCACCTGATCATATTAAAATAAATACTATCATGTTAATTTCACAAAGAATGTCCAGATGCTAAAGTGAGTCTGCTCTTGTTAAAAAGTGGAAAAAAGAGTTGCTACTAGTAAGATTCAAACACACAATCATGTACTAAAAAAAATCAAGAGAAAAAGGATAAATATACCCCCGAACTATCGTAAATAATATGTAGATACCCTCCGTTATACTTTCGGGACATTGGTGCCCCTGCCGTCCAAAAACTAAAGCATATATAGCCTTTATACTAATGGGACATACACGTGTCATAATCTTATCCACCGACCCGACATTTATTAAATATCGGATCGACGGATAAGATTACGCCATGTGTCCCTATTTAGTCTTCCGTTAGAGTGAAGGGCATATATGCTCTAGTTTTTGGACGGCAGGGGCACCAATGTCCCAAAAGTATGACGGAGGGTATCTGCATACTATTTACGATAGTTCGAGGATATATTTGTCCTTTTTCCCAAAGATCAAACACACAATCACTTTAAGTTTGCATGTTTTTGCTTTTTCAAGGCGCCTGAAACCACTGGGCTACATCATATTGTTGTGTCAAGGGTGTCCAGAATATGTTATTTAACCATTTTATTTATCATTTTACTTGTATCTACAGTATAATTTTCCGATTAAGGGTGTCCAACATGAGTTTTGCTACGCACCCTATCTCCAATCCCTCTATTTCATTTTACACATATGTCTCGGTTTGATTAATATTAGAATAATTTTTTTGAATATTGTGCTCTTAAACTAAGAATGTATTTAATATACCAAATTGCTATATGACTTCTTTGATCTCTAGAGTCTAACCAATTTTTATTTTTTTTGGGCAACGTTTGTCTGTCATTGACAATAATTTCTCTTGTAGGCTTCTTTGAAAAATTCCAAAAATTTGTCCATCTTTAGGTCCTTACAAGGACTTTAAGGAAAGTGATGTAATTTAATTAGTCGAAAAATCCAAAAGAAATAAAGAGGAAAATAAGTGAAAGATAAAGACATTATTTTAAGGAAAAAGTTGTGAATTGGAAAAACTTATGGGGACCTTTAACTCTTAATTAATTAAGACAAAGTTTACACGCAAACAAGTTGTAACTCAACAAATTAATAAGACGTTTTATTAAGTACTAATGGGACCCAAAACCAACTCATAACAAGTTTTGTCCTAATTTTTATTTACTTACTTTTTCCATACAATGACAAAAGAAAAGGTTGCGTTTTTGATAGTGCTACTTATTATAATACTCCTTCCGTCCCATTTTATGTGACATCATTTTCTTTTTAGTCAGTTCCAAAAAGAATGTCACATTTCCTTATATGGTAAGTATTTAAAGGTACAATTCCTCTTTTACCCTTGTTGATCTCACTTAATCTTAAAAATAATACTCCAATACATTTATGAGGAGAGAGAAAAGTGAGTCTACTTTTTAAAGGGCAATTTTATAAACATTTCAAAGTCTTCATTTATTTCTTAAACTCCGTGTCAGATCAAATGTTACCACATAAAATGGGCCGGAGAGAGTAATAAAATAATAATATGAGTACATCAATTTTAAGAAAAAAGACATCAAATTAGGAATTTGCAGCTGTACAATTTTTTTGTAACTCTACGTCTTTAGAAATAAATTACTTATTAGAAGTAATTAAGACAACATAAATACATATATAATCCCGGTAGCTATTTTCATTTAATTGCTAGGTAAAAGTTTTATTCACTTCCAAAGATAAATGGATATATTTGAATCTATCTTTAGCCTACACCTTTAATCTATCTTTAGCCTACACTTGTTGTCTATCTGTGTGACATGATATTAATATTCGATAAAATATTTGACTCGTTTAAAAATGAACTAATATTGAAGTAATACTTGATATTATATTAAACCGGAAACTTCAAAGTGAAAAATTGAATTTATCTAAATATTTTGTTATTATTCACCTAATGAGCTATTTATTAAAAACAAAATATACTAAAATTATTTGAAGGGGTGTAATGCTTGTGATTAGTAACTTAGTTATGTAAATAGCGATTTCTATTTCTGATTTCTTTCCCATTCCACTATACTGTATTTAGTAAAATTACATAAATACACAACTTAAGATATCATAATCTCTAAAATTTCCTATCATTTAAAAATTTATAAAAATTCCTTCTCGAATACATCCCTCCCCTCTAGGATACATCCCTCCCATTAAGGAATGCATCATTTGCAATGTATCGAACAACCAAGTAATGTATTCGAGAGTAATGAAAAAATCAAAAAATTTATAATTGGAAAAACTTTCAGAATAGAATGTAATTAGCCTCTAAATATATGAGATTTCTGTAAGTAATTGGATAGAAGATAGATAATAGTAATAATTGGTAAATTGTTTAAATTTGAATATCCATAAATATTAAAGATACATGTCATGTGGGATGTGGTCCATCATATTTGCATGAACACCTCATAGTGATATTGAGACAAAGAAAATGATAGCAACCTCCTCAACTTGCATCAACCATAACTTTGGCGTTTCCTTTCTTAATTAATAAACTTCTTTGACGTTTTCTTTCTTAAATTTAATTCTTTGACATTTTCTTTCTAAACATAAAATTCTTTGCGTTTCTGCTTTTTTCTCTCTCTAGTCTCCAGTGTGTGTGTAAATGGCAGTTTTGCTAACTAATTTTTGTTTTAACAGGAGTTTTGATATCTTTGATTTTGGTTTTTATTTTTATTTTTATTTTGTATTTGTAGAGTCATATTTTGGACAAGTTCTATTTTATTAGTTTATTATTTCAAAAATAATATATACTTATAAAAATTTTAATGTTGTGTAAGGTACCTGCTTTCAAATATATATTTCACTAATTGTTTTTCTCCATCCTAACCCTTTTCATGATCCCCAAAAGAAAGTACTTATTAAATTAGTAAATATCAATATCATGATTAAGAAAATAATACATAAAATATCGATATCATGACAACAGAATCTCCCCATTTTCCACCCACTGCCAGTGCAAGGACTTGCTTTTGGGCTATCTTTTTCTTTTTTAATATTTTGTGACCACACAACAAAACATTTATGAATGTGTAGGCATGGCCAAAACCTTATCCTTTTTTAAAAATATTATTATTATTATTATTTGATATACCTATTATTTTTCCCCTCTTCTAAAACCCTTACGAAAACTGGAATACTTCTTTTCCAAAAACAAAATAAAATGTTAAAAGGGTTCAATTTTATATATAGAATCTCATGGATGGCACTTTTAGATATTTGGGGTCTTAACACATTATAATAGTGGCACTTAGTATTGTTGAATGAAAGGAAAAAAATAAATAAATGTGTAACTTTGGACCAATGATAATAATATGTTGGTAATATATCACATGATAGTTTATAATAATTAAGTCCTAACGTTCTGTATTGGACACTTTCAATCTATATAGCAGTCTGCTGAAAATTACTCTCTTATTCATGACACAAACAAAATAAAACTCTTAACTCTACTGGTGGTCAGTGACCATTGTCTTCTAACTTTTTAAATAATATTATATAAAAAATAGACCTAGAATACAATATTCTAAAGAAACTATATAATATACACTGCAGGTTCATCTTTTTTTACATGATAGAGGTTAATTTTCAAATTTCCTTAAATATATTTTGAGGAAGGACATCGGCTTAATTATATATCTATAATTAAAGTCCACTTCAATACTATATTTGAAATATCTTATCCTATTCATACTAGAGTTTATTCATCATATCGACATCACTACGAATAAAAAATTTTCCATCGCGAATTCATAAAAAGTTTATACTACAAAACATAATTTCCTCACTCATTTCCTACCAAACTAGCTTAATTACTAGGAAAATGCTAGGTGGAAAACATATTCTAGCTAAATAGTGGGAAGCTTCCTAATTTTTTCATATGAAATCATTACTCACTCTATCTCAATTTACGTGACACATTTAGTTTTTTGAAAGTCAAACAGTTTAAGTTTGACTGAAAATTTGTTCATGGATTCTTCAATTTTTTTAAAATAAATTATATATATTTGTAAACTACGTAAAAAGTACTATAAGTCACAATAATTGACAATTTAAAATATTTGAAAGTATAACGAAATATTTACGATAAAAAATAAACTTGTTTAAAGCTCGAAACCCGAAATGAGTCACATAAATTAAGACAAAGGGAGTACTATTTTTTTCTTTTCTCACCGATTAAATCAAAAAAATTATGAAATTAATCATTGCAAAATTTTCACTGATTGAGAAAATATAGTGAAAAATCGTCCGAGCGAGTTGAATTTATAAAGTCATTTTCATGTAAAAGATTCTTTTTCTATACGTAGTGATAGCAACATAACATCAAATTCTTGTTTGTATTACCTAAATGTGAATTAAATTATTTCGATAAGATAAAGAGTGACACAAAAGTTGATTTTAATATGAATATATCCAAAAATTAAATTAACTTACTTACCCGGCCAATTTCTTCCCACAAGGAGGCGTTAAAGGAAGCGGCAGTAGTAATGACTTGTGGGAAGCTGGTGGCGCCAGGGAAGGCGCCACCAAACTTAACACCATAGCCGGTGTTGGAGACACCGTGAAGTGCCTCCGACCACCACTCGTATCCACTGACACCCAGCCTTTCCACTGGTGCAGCATTGTTTACTAACAACCTAATCTTCTCCTGTAAGGTTAATCGTCCAATTAGGTCTTGTACTCGCACGTGTATTGGTAGCAATGTCTTGCAGAAACGCAGGTTTCGTGTCCCTGCGTTTGCTGGGTCGCATGCAAATGGCTGCCGCCGTGACTCGCCGGAATAAGCAAACGCAAGGACAAAAATGAGAATAAAATATTTTTGACTCATTATGTATGTATGTATGTATGTATAGATATGGAAATAATAATTTCAAGAATGTGTATTATTGGCTTAACATATTTTGTTGGTTTGGAGAGATTGAAGAGGATTAGAAGGGTATATATAGAGGAGGTTGCGTTTAAGATGGTGAAAGTGGCGTATCACGTATGAATATATCTATATGAAAATGAAAGATGATATAGTGGGTAATCTTTGAGGTCTCTTATCTATATGGATGTGTGAAGTTAATGATAACTAGAGTGAATAACTTATGTAAATCGTCCAATTGGATTTGGCTCCTCTTTATTTTTCTATATATTATTCCTCATTTTCTCTATGTTGTTATTTAAATGAAAGACATATGTAATGAATTAAAATTAGGGAAAAGACAAATATATCTCCAAACTATCGTAAATGATATGCAGATACCCTCCGTCTTACTTTTGGGACATTGGTGTCCCTGTCGTCCAAAAACTAGAGCATATATACCCTTTATACTAATGGACAATTGGACATACACGTGTCATAATCTTATCCACCGACCGACATTTATCAAATATTGGATCGACGGATAAGATTATTCCACGTGTCCCTATTTAGTTTTCCGTCAGAGTGAAGGGCATATATATATGCTCTAGTTTTTGGATGACAGGGGCACTAGTGTCCCAAAAGTATGACGAAGGTATCTGCATACCATTTAAGATAGTTTGGGGTATATTTATCCTTTTTCCCTTAAAATTAATAGCTAAGATTTAAACTAAAGCAAGATTCTGATTATTATTTGGATATAACAAATGTTTCATATAGTTGCTTCTAACAATTTTAGTAATCCCTACACTTACACAAGTGTATGTGGTCATTAAAGTAGTATAGAATGGTTTAGTTTGGATCGATATCGTAATGAATTGTGATTTAGCAAAAGTCTAGTCAATTTTAATACCACGATTTTAGACAAGTAATAAAGTAACCAAGAGAGGCATTCTTATTGTTCTTTATATTTACGTAAATTCAAAGTGTAGCACCCCAAAAATTTCTAAGCTAAGATCCGAACCATTCTTCATTTGCGTATAAGATCGTATCGAATAATTCTTAAATTTATCTTAGGTGTTAAGGTCAATTTCTTAGTGTGGAATAAATATGAAGATGAATTATAAAGTCACAAGAATCCCCTAGCACAAGTTGAGTTGAAAGCTTCCTTACCGGTTGAGTTTATATATAAGATTCTAGTTAGGTCAATTTCAAACCATCATATCTATCAGCATATAAAGAATTAGGTGGCCTATGACCTATTAAGTTAAGGTCTATGTGTCTTCTTTCCAACACCACCAAGTTTGCCTCATTTCAAGTTTAGAGTAAAAAGTTATGATCATTTTACCAACGACTACCACAACAGAGTTTTCTGAGTCAGTAACCTGCGAACCACTTCTACGGGCCGTAGAACATTCTACGACCCGTACTGCACAGACTACTCAAACTTTGGAAGACATGTTGAAAGCTTGTATGATTAACTTTAAGGATAATTGAGACAATACTTTTCTTTTGACTGAGTTTGCTTATAATAATTGCTATCACTCGAGTATTCAGATGACTCTGTTTGAGTCTCTCTATGGTAGGAGGTATAGATCTCTTATTGGTTGGTTTAAAGTTGGTGATGTTGCTTTGATAGTGCCTGAATTGGTTCATGAGGTGATGGAGAAATTTCAACTTATCAGGGATAGATTGGAGATGACTCAGAGTAGACAAAAATCTTCCGCGAATATGAGAAGAAGAGAACTTAAATTTGCCGTTGATGATTGGATTTACACTAAAATCTCACCA
This sequence comes from Solanum chiquidenum, assembly GCA_029582725.1. Taxonomy (NCBI): domain Eukaryota; kingdom Viridiplantae; phylum Streptophyta; class Magnoliopsida; order Solanales; family Solanaceae; genus Solanum; species Solanum chiquidenum. The sequence goes on along the minus strand of JAJOOS010080544.1, from coordinate 23,000 downwards.
TGAATGGTGTGCTGATGTTTGGTAAGAAAGGGAAGTTTAATCCACATTATGTAGGCTCATATCAGATTTTGAGGCATTTTGATAATGTGTTTATGGGTTAGATTCGCCTTCAGGTTTAACATCTGTGTATCCGGTGTTTCATGTATTCTTATTGAAGAAATGCATGGGTGATCTGACCTCAGTTGTGCCTTTAAAAAGTGTTGGTGTGAAGGAAAGTCTCTCTTACGAAGAGGTACCAGTTGATATTCTAGACCGTTAAGTTCGTAAGTTGAGAAATAAAGAAGATGCTTCTGTGATAGTTCTTCGTAGGAATCACTTAGTTTTAGTCCAAGTACCCCCATCTCTTTCCTTCCGGTTCAGTTTCATTTTGAGGTATTAGATCCTTTTATGTACTATTTGGATTCATACTTTTCAGCTATTCTCATGTTTCCCTATGTATGCATGTTTATGAATTATGTTTTAAACTTCATGTTTTAGTCAGAGTCAATTACTCTTCATGTTTTATGAATTCTATGTTTTTTGCATTCATAATGGGTTGTTAGATCTTTCCCTAATCTACTCATGCTTAGCTGAATCTCATTCGAGGACAAATATTTCAATAGTGAGATATTGTAACACCTTAAAAGTTCATAGCTCAGTTCACGTTGAAAAGTTACAAAAAAATAGTTGAAGTGATTTTGGGTTTCACGAGGCCTTTGTATGGGCTGTAAATGGGTTGACGACTCATGGAAGTCGATCATGGTTGTCCCTCAGAAAAATGAGTTTTAGTAAATAGATTCATGGTTAGCCAATACGAGTCGTAGAAAGGAAGACGTGTCATAGTTGGGATCCGCAGACTTGATCTTCAGAAACTCTTGATTTTTAGTAACTTGGGTTTTACGGAGGGGTAGTACAAGTCGTACTACTATCTATAATTTGTGGTTGATGGTTGTGGTCCCATCTTCTGAAATTTGGGATTTCAATACTTGGAGACCATAAATAGATGGTACGATCCGAAAATGCATGTATAGACCGTAGAAGTGGTTCTTGGGTCCTGTCCAACAGTTTTACTTCAGGGTTATTTAGATCTCTTCCTACATTTTTAAATTATATATGAATGCTTCAGTATTAGTAAATTCTTACCATTTTGAAGAACGTGAATATGAATATGATTATGCATGTTTATTCATTAGGAGTTTACTTAGCACCGAGTTGGACTAGTTACGATTACCCAAGGTCCAAAGCTACGTGCCCCCATAGGTTATATCCTTATTGGACATTAGCTTGTGGATCCACCTAATCCCATGATTTGGTCCTTATATTGGCAAGTAGGAAACTCTCTTTTCAGTATGGGAGTAGTACACTGGATTCCATGTTATAGCTCATATGATTTATATCGGTTAATCGTATCTCCCACAAAAGCTTATGATTTCCTCATATGTTATGATTATGATTTAAAGAACAATGCATGACCTTGTACTATGTTTTATGAAATCATATGATCAACTTTATGTTATGTTACTTGGTTGCTGCATTTCATATTTTCAGACTTATCATGTTATCATTTCATGTTTATATATTTTCTCCATATGCAGTACATTTCGAGTACTAACCGCATACATTCGTGTGCCTATATTGTCTTATAATACAAGTTCTGACATACATACATCTGGCTGCGGTTAGTACATAATTCTTATTAGCTTTGTACTGTTTGGTGAATCTTCATTGTTCGAGGGCATGCCACTATGTTGCTTTTATGTAATTTTGAATTTATTTCAATTTTAGATATTTTGAGTGAGCTAGGATTTGTTCTAGCGACTCACTTATGATAGAGGCTTATTCAGATATTAGTACTTCCACTTATAAGTCTTGTATTCAGAGTTTTCCTTATATGTTGAGATTATCATTTGAGACTATGATTTCACGTATCTCTTTATTTTAGTTATGTTGTTATCTTAGTGTCAGTGATATGCCATGTAGTTTGTTTGGTGTCTTCCGGGACTATAGGTACCATATCACATCTGGAGGTAGTCTTGGATCGTGGCAAACTACTACTATCAACTGCTATCACACTTACTTCATCCATCATTATGATTATATCCATGACTCACCACGTTTCTGTAGCCGCCTCCACCTCCACCACCACTATCACCACTATAGTCAATTCTTACAACCAACAAACTCCGTCATCACAACTAGCACCGCCGCCAACTACCATCATACATTCTTCTATCACTATTGCTACCTCCATCACTACAATCAACCACTACCATCACTATGGTCAATCTCTACTACCAACTACCTCCATGATTATAACTTAGCACCGCCACCAACTACCACAAATGCATCACTAACCACCATATATTTTTCAGCCACCACCATCAACCAACTACTAATTACATCGACCAACTTCATCATTACAACCACCAACACCACTACCAATCGTCACCATTATGGTAGTCACAACAATACCAACCACCTCCACCGTCACAACTATCACCACCACCATTACTAGCTACTAACAACAACTATTACCATCACCATCCACCACTATAAATTATCTCCACCACTAGCAAGGCTAACTGCTTCAATTTTTTTAAATCAAATGTACTTATTTTATTAATTCTTTTAATATTTAATTAATTTTTATTTGAATTTTATATTTATTATGTACATATAAATACATTATGTATATTCATGAGATGTTGTAAAACAAACAGTCTTAATCATTTAGTGTTCAGATCTAGAGACAACATCTTAATTATTCAGATAGGCCATTCATATTTAGACGTCTAAACCTTAATGAAAATAAATGAGGCCTAAATGTCACAATTTTCAAAACCGATTTTTGCATAAAAGTGTCCCTTGTGTTTTTCTTCTTTTAGATAATGACTAAATTTAAACACTACTGTATCATATGTTATACATATCAAGTCAAGGGACCCTCAGTGCTCACATAGTAACTAATAGAGTATATCTTTATAGTGCTAGTAGCAATTTCCTTAACGTAACTCTGGCTGGCTGCAAAAATATAGTATGACCATACAACATGTTTGATAAAGACGTGATGTTGACAAATCTCCAAAATTTCTATGCATGAATTAAAGACCCCATTTGAAGAAACCATAATTAACAATGACTGATGAGAATAATAAAGTGGAATGATCTACTGATAAAATATTCATGTTATTCAGGGGATACATCAATTGCACCTTACTATTGCTGATCTTAAATTCATCACAAAAAATAAGGATAAGAATAAAATAAAACTAAAGAAAATGAAGTAGCTAGGAAGAGAGCTTGAAATTCTTGTGGAAAAAAAGAAAAGGAACAAAAAATCAAGGTACAGACACTGACAGTTGTGAATTGTGATAGTTGTAATAATTTATATGTTTTAGTGTGGCTTTGGAGGCGAAGCTAGAATTTAATTTATGAATTTTGGATCACAATTATTTTTGTTTATTGGATTTTTGCTATATTTATTTAAAAAATATCTTGAGTCTATCGATCCAGGAAATGAGGAGATTAATGATGTTATCATTCATTGTATTGATACAGGGTGGATGAAATGGAAGTTGGCATACGCAGTCTTGCGTGATAAAAAGGTGCCATCAAAATTTAAAGGAAAGTTCTGCAGAGTGATAGTTAGACCGACTTTTTTGTATTGTACTGAGTGTTGGTCAGTCAAGAACTCTCACATTCAAAAGATAAAATAGAAATGAGGATATCTGGAACAAGGTGAGAGTGACTTCGATAAAGGAAAGGATGTGAGAAGCGAGATTGAGATGGTTCAAGCATGTGAAGAGGGGAAGTATGAATGTTCCAGTGTGGATAGATGAAGAGCGAAGAAGTACTGGTAAAAGCTAATTAGATAGGACATGACGGAGTTTTAGTTTACTGAGAACATGATCTTAGATCTGAGGGTGTGGAGGGCATGGACTAGAGCAGAAGGTTAGCAGGTAGAAGTGTGTTGTCTTATTGCCCGTTCATATTAGTAGTCGTAGTATTATTTCGATAGTATTTTGTCCTCCACTTTCTGTTACTATCTGTGTTTTATGTTATTATTTGTTGTTTTTGTACCTCTATAACTTCTTATGGGACTCCTTTGGATTATTTCCTTGGGTCGATGGTCTATCAGAAGAAACTTTTCTACCACTGAGGAAAGGATAAAATTTGTATACAATATAATTTACCTTTTTTAGATCTTACTTTCTAGGACTACGCTGAATATGTTGTTAATGTTAGGTTCTCGATATATTATTTGTACACTTTATCGGTACTGTATAGAACTTAAAAGCTCAAAAAATGAATGGAGAAGTCGTTAGTCGTTACATTAACCCATCATAGCCATCTTTATCCAGTGTTGCAACTTGCACCACTTTTCAAGTTGTTATTACATTATAGGTCAATTTGGTTTCCTTTAAATAGTACTATAATTTTCTTTTGAGAATTTTGTACTAGTCATCAGTAATATGGTGCAGGAAAACTTATAGCAAAAACCTTATAACTTACTAAATGGTTGAGCTCTGTGCATATTTCGAAATTATAACTCTTGACATTAGATTTTTGACTTGGTTATATATACTTAAAAGGTAATCATTTCATCGACCTGTATTACAATAATGCATGTTCATGACTCATGAGCAATCATTTTTCTTGTCCATAAACAACTGTCTTAACTCCTATCAATCAATTATAGGGATAGTTGCAAAGTAAGACATTTTAATATGGGGTACCAAAAATGATGGAAACATCAATTCTTATCTATATTTACATTCTCTGACGCCAAATGAGATGGTATTGCCAACTACTCCAACAGATAGGACCAAAACTAATTTCTGATCCTATCCTCAACTAATATTATTTTGGTCCCACAACATAAACAGTTAGAAAAAGCTTTCAACAAGATAGGTACATAAGTTGGTTCTCAACAATCATTGAACATCAAATGCCCAATCCCATTCTCATTATGATAAACAGTCAGGCTTGCAAATTGAAAGCACAACCACTAAGCTACATTCATAATTTCATATTATAAGTGAAAAGGGTAAAGATGCAATGGACTTGACAGCATCAAGGGATGGACAAAAAACCAAGCCATAAACTTCTCTACTATTTTGGCTGATGTTAAATAAGATCAATAACGACACTAAAATAACTAGTTAAAACACAATTGTCATGACAACTATAATCTGTGCAACTCGAGTAAATTTCTTCAACTCTTGGTGTATGTTCATTGCTCTTTCTTCGTTTCTAATCAAGTGATACAAAGAGGTAAGAGGAGTATTATTCGACTGATAATTCACAGAGAGAAAAAATGGTGAGAGGTTTTATCAAAAATTACAGATTGGAATACCCAAGACACATGAAAAGCACTTCATTAATATAGGCAAAGTAGAATGCAAAGTATAAACTCAGCTTTGAAGGTATAAAGGGAGAAAAAGAAATCATTAATTCTTGTACACTTAACATTTGGATGCTGCCCTTAAACTAGTATCTGTTTCAACTTCTACATCCCCCCGGCAGTATTACAATGATGGGGAATCATTAGGTTTTAACCTTACACATCAAAACCTCCTAGGATGAGGGGGCAAAAAATATGCTGAGGAATGCATCGAATCATAAACCGAATTAGAATAACCAACAGGATGTCTCAATGGCTCATAAGAAATTTGACTACCTATAGGGGGTCTGGACGGAAACATATGAGGAACAGCTGGAGCAATCAGATTTGGGTGTCCAGAAGGTTCTGCAAATCTCATCCTTCCATAGGTAGGTTCAAACGAAACAGGTTGAGGCCTATTGTACATGGCTTCTCTTGAGATCATTGCCACTGGTTCCCAACTATTCGTCAAGTAGTAAGGCATAGGCTGTTGTCCTGGCTGCCTTCTTGACAACTCAGAGAAGGTGCCCCCCAACCAATCATCTGTTCGACTTCTTTTTGTCAAGGAAGAGTCAGTTGGCCCCAGAAGTTTACGTTTTCCTTGTGCCATCCCTCTCAGACTTCTCGCAGATGTCCTGCTTTTTGTCAAGATAGAATCAACATGAACAGTTTTTTTATTTCCTTTTGAAAATGCAACAGATTGCACCTCCTTTTTTCCAGAAGCACAAGCTTGTATTTCTTTTGCAATAGATTTTGCAGTACCAGCGCCAGCTAGCTTGGAGGCTGCATCTTGGCCAAATAGGAACCCCCTTAAAGAGTTCCCTCCACTCTTTTTATTTAAGAAATCAAATATGTGTTGGACTGAAAGCTGGATACAGCTGTAAATCTTTTTAACTTCTGCTGCTCCTACTGCCCTTGCAACATTTTGAGATCTATCAGTGAAATCTTCAACCTGTGAAAACCGTTAAACTAACATAAATTTATTGCTTGTTAAGAACATGTCAAGAAATGACAAAGCCAAGCACAATCACATTTATATGGCCAACTCCAAAACCCCGTGTTCGAGATATCCAAGATCCTTCAAATGTGCTGGCACACAAACCTTCGGACCAGAGCTTCTCAACTGATAGCAACTGCAATAGTTAAATCACACTATGTATAATGCCAATATAGAGATTAGAACATAATATGTAAAAATAGCAGCCTGCATGGTACATGAACCATTTTATACCAACGGAGAAAAAAAAATCCAACCTTGTTTAATAGAGAAACAAAGAGCTCAGCCACTGATTCTTTATTGCTTATTCCATAGTTTGAAAACTTACCCACAGAGCTCTCCACTGCTACTGAGTCATTACCATCTAGCACACAGATGGGAAGTCAATTAAAATAATCGGTGACCAATCAAATACAAACTGAAAGATGGATATATAATACTTGGAAATAGAAAGAACGAGACAGATTCATGACTAATAACTAAAAGAGATGTATGAAAACTTAGGCTGCATCAAAGCAAAATAATGCTTCATATCTATGGCATTTAGAGCTTTCTGCCTAGAATTTCCATGCACATGAATGACATTCATATTACCTAAATCCCGAACTCAACAAAGTCCATATAGTATATTAATGAATGTTTGTCATAAATATTTTTGGTGCATCTTCCCTTCAACTCACGGCTGCACCAACAGGGAACAACATTACGGTTTTCCTCAAAGATGACAATCCACTATCCTCATATTTGAGCAAGCACTTGCATACATTCTTCTAATTGATCAGCCAAACTTTTGCCTTTCTCCAAGTTAAAAGCCTCTTAAATATGACCTCTTTTCCCATGACTTCAATTTTTTGATAGCACCACCATTCGACATGTATGTGACTTGACAGTTGTTTACAGCTTTCAATATGCCAGAACTAAATACAAAACCAATCTCCCAGATAACTTTCACAGAACACTATATCAGCACATAGCATCATACGTCTAATACCAAAACCTAAAATGCCAGAACTAAACTTAACATGATATTGTTTAAGTGATGGTAAAATAGTACTATTAAGCAACATAGCAAATATTCAAATCAAATGCTAAATCTTCAAAGAAACATACTGAAGTCCAAAATGATTCTAAAACGAAATTTGCCCTTTATGATGGATTGAGAAATTTCAACCAGAATTAACTACGCTACATAGATTTACGGGAAACTTGAAATGTAATAAGTCAGTTTTACCTCTGAATAAGGCGGAAAATGGAGGCAGTATGGCAGGATTTCGCGTCTGCAGGGTTTTCAATTAAGCCGAATAAGTGATGATGAGGAAAAAAATTCATAAATAATCTATACAAAGATCTAATTATATACTTTGATAAGGATCTGGAATACACACACAAACACGTGTATAAATATACTAGTTTAGTGTACATGCTTTGCATGTGTATCTCACGTCAATCAATAAAACTATATATAAGAAAGAACAAAATTATTATAAAGTAGCAATTGACGTTAAAAAAATGCTATAAATGAATATTGTATCTCAAACATACGATTGTCTGGTATTTCACCTGATATCATATCACAAACGCATTATTTATTTATAATTGGTCATTAAGGAACTGTTATGCCACCAAACTATGAAACTCTCCAAATTGATTATAGTAGGTTATCTATAAAAAAAAACATATTGATTTTCTCCATGAACGTACTATAGAACTCTCAACATGAACAAAAAATAAAGAACAAAGAAGAGCGACATTATTGATAAGTTCTTAAGATAAGGAAAGAACTAAGAGATCAATACAAGGTAAGAGGAAACTTACGCTAACTAATTAGACTAACTCCACTTATGTGAAAAAAGGCATACTTTATTTTGTCTTGTATAAATTTCACTACTTCAATTCTTTCCTTTTTTTATTTATTGTTTTAATCATGCCATAATAATATTACTAAAATTGAGAATTGCCATATTTCTATTGAAAAACAGCACCCTAGGTCTGGGTCGAGCTCGTTGCACCAGGCTTGCCTAGTGCGGTTTACCTCTCCTATGTGGTTTGCGAGCTATTGCATAAGAGCGGGGGTTTTACCCTGTGCGCACCAAGGTAGCGGCTGCGGGTTTCCCTCGTCATAAAAAAAAAACAAAAAAAAAACAGCACCCTAGGAACTAAGTTGCTCGTTCTCGGGTGCGGGTGTCCGATACGGGTGCGGATCTAGAGGTCGGATCCTTCATGATCTAATTTTTAAGATTCGGGGATATGGATCCATGCATGGATAGTGGTGCGGGGATTCGCCTAAATGTAATTAAAATATCTAAAAATAGAGTTATAAAACCTAAATTATGAGATATTATGTGGAGAACTTGAGGAGAATCTTGGAAGGAGATTAAAGGAAAATGAGGGACATAGAAATTTCTATATAAAGTGTATTCCGTTTTCTTCAATTTCACCTTAGCTTTTGTATGGATTATAGAAATCATTAAAACTGTCCGGACTTTCTCCATCGATTTTGGTCAAAGTACCCAAAATTGGTTGACCAAATCGAACACGGATCCCACACCCACACCCATGTCGTGTCGACACGGGTGTAGCACCAAAAGTGAAGAGTCCGAGCAATTTAGAGGGTGTTTGGATTGGCTTAAAAGTTGATCAAACCTACTTTTAAGTCAGTTTTTGACTTTCGAAAGTGTTTGGCAAATATTAAAAATAACTTAAAATAAGTTAGAAAGTGTTTGGCAAGGTAAAAAATGACTTAAAATAAGTCAAAAACAAGTAGGTCTCCCCCTACTTTTTATTTTTTTTGACTTAAAAGTTTGACTTCTTATTTTTGATTTACAAACTACTTTTTTTAAACCAATCCAAACGAGCTCTTAGCCTAGGAAGACAATTAGAAACTTAATAATTTAGGAAAAGTTCTCCAAGAAATTAAGAGAGGAAAAAAAAAGGGACAATATGTTCCTTAAATGACTTCTTGACGACTTGACGTTATAGTGTAATCCTTTTCGTCAAAAAAAAAAAAGTTGGTAAGTTTTCAATAATTTCCTTTAATGATTTGACGTGAGTTATTAAAACCTTGTCTTCTAATGAAGGGAATTTAATATCTACATTTATAATTCAAATATGGGAATTTCTAGTAACAAAAGTTTTTTTTATTTTTTTATTTTTTTTTATGACAAGGGAAACCCGCAGCCGCTACCCTTTGTGTGCGCACAGGGTAAAACCCCTGCTCCTATGCAATAGCTCGCAAACCACATAGGAGAGGTAACCCGCACTAGGCAAGCCCGGTGCGACGAGCTCGACCCAGAAGGCAAAACCCCTTGCTTTCGTTGGCAAGGGGTTTCAAACTTGAGACCTCCAACATGGAGGTCCCAAGCCCAAACCACTGGGCCACCCAAACCACTGGGCCACCCTGAAGGGTAACAAAAGTTTTATTTATTATCAAAGATAAAAATATTAAGAAAATAGTAAATGACAGTTTTGTTTATTATAGTCTTTCAATGGGCAAAAGTTCAATCAACATTTCTAAGGAACTAGATGCATTAGCATGTTCAAGATTTGGAAGCCCTTATCATATAATAAACTGTAAGGTCTTACAGGCGGAGATAAAAACACCCCAGCCAAACATCCCAAAAGAATAACGAAAAATGCTCGACGCCTAAAGTTTCTTTAACATGACATCCAGATGAATAGAAAATATGGGAATTTCGAATAGAAGAGGTGATAAACAAGAGGAGGTTCTGGTATGCCACAAAGAATGAGGAAATAGAAAAATAATGATAACTTGAGGGTTTCTGCATATGATGAACTTGTCCTAAAAAGCATACCTGCAAATGGAAAGCAACCAAGAGTATTATGGATAAAGAATTCAATGTTTGATCCTTTGCGCTGTTAATATTTTGTGCTTTCGCCCATGCTTTCATCTGCAAAGAGAAATTCATGAGATCTAACAACAGAAATGTGAAGTAACGATGAAAAACATTCTTTTTAGTGAAAAACATTGAACATTGCACCTAAGCAAACACAGACAAAGAAATATTGGTTTACATAAGGGATATCAATCCCAAAGCAAATTATGGGTCTAAATATTAGACAAGCCCGGAAAGAGAATCGCAACCACAAACAACACATGTTTGATCACATCAAATTTAAACTGTTTCAATATCAATCCTTATTCAAGTCATAACTGAGGCTTCAAAAACCTCATTGCTCAAAACTGAGAAAAGGAAAGGAAAAGAAAAGAGGAACTGAATGTATTTAACTAAACTGAAAAAACAAAGACAACTCATACATGTGACTGCTGTAAAGATGTCCATGTAGATCATATATATGTGTGAAACTAATTTTTTATTAGAATAAGCTGATAAAGTAACTGAAAGCTAAAAATCTTCAGCAGTGCTATCATTTTTTAGCATTCAATACATTAACAGGTATACTATAACAAGTGTACAGTCCCCCAAATCAGTAGAGAAATTTATTGCCTAAAACATCAAAATATCTTTCATTTGTACTAAATCATTCCTGTTTACAAAAATAGTAAAGAGCGCTCTCCCCCCCCCCCCACAACCAAATGCATGCTGGGACAACCCTCCACCTCTCCTTCATATTGGACAAAGACCAGTCTAGTGCCTCCTTTGAGTTTCCTGGCACCACCCACCTGATTCCCCTCTGGTTAATGAATATTTTTCAGATTGATTTGTCCCTTTGCAGTGCAAAAAGAGATAGTTGGTTATCTCTGCCCATTCCCCATATAAAAAATATCTGGAGCATTAAATCCCTTACTTCGCAACTTTTCATGTGTCAACACTGCTTCTTTAGCCATAAGCCAAGAGAACCAAGCTACTTCCAGTGGGATTTTTACTTTCCAAATCATTTTCCATGATAGCCTACTTGATAATTAACTACGGTCAAAATCTTTTTTGAGAAGGGAAAAAGATTTTGAGCAAAGTTAACTTGCTCAAAATCTTGTAAACCTCTTTCACCTTAAAAGTTCCTTGATCATTTCCTAGCCATGCCATAACATCCCAATTTCCAGTGGAACCCTTAAAATTATTTAGGGTATTGTAAAACTCAGTTATCCTCCCATTCCCCAATCATTTAGGAATCTCCTAAAAGTCAGATTCCATCCTTGTTCAGACCAAACTTAAGCAACTGTAGCCTCTTGTTGTTGGCATAAGATATTTTGTTGCAGAACACCTTGCCCAATCCAACTTATCTTCCAAAAGGAAGTCTTCATATCATCCCCCACTTTTAATCTTGCTCTGCTCATCATCTTAGGCCACAAAGTCCTGATGAACCTCCAAATACTCCAACCCATAAGGAGCATTAATTGAATTTGTGGTCCAACTGCTTTCCTCCCTATATTTCTTTCTAATAATTTCTTTCCATAATGGTCCTCCTTTTGTAGCATATCTGCACAACCATTTCAGCATCAAACTCTGCTTTTGAGCCATCAGATTCATGATTACATTCCTCCCACTCCCTTGCTTCTTTTCATGATATCCCATTTGACTATCAGGGGATGGGAATAAGAACATCATACAAGTTGGTAGAGCATCTAACAAACTACTAATAAGTGTCAATCTCCCTCCCATAGATAAATATTGCATCTTCCTATTTGTCAACTTCACTTCACCCTTCCCTATCACACCACTCCATATCCCCTATTGAGTTGTGTTTACCCCCAAAGGCATACCCAAGTAAACTGTGGGCAACTTTCCCACTTTGCCTCCCAAAAAGTCAGCAAACGTGTGAATCTCCTCCAAAATGTTAACTGGATAAACGAAGGTCTTTCCCCAATTAATGTGAAGCCCTGAGATGAGACATTTCTATGTCATTGTCTATTCTGGTATTTACCTATTTCTCGTAGTCTGGAGCATATCATTCATCCCCGCCATTGCTATGATGAATAGAAAAGGTGACAAGGGATCTCCCTGCCTCAGCCCCCTATTAGAAGAGAAAAATCATGTTGGTGAACAGTTAACAAGAATTGAGAACTGCACTGTACTGATGCAAATATGGTCCATCCGATCCACCTAGTGCAAAAGCCCATCTTCAGTAGGATCCCAATAGATAATCACAATTTGGGTGATCATAAGCCTTCTGGATATCCAGTTTGCATAAAATTCCAGGTATTTTACTTCTCTGTCTAGCCTCCACACACTCAGTTTCTATGAGTATTGCATCCATAATCTGTCTTCTCCTTATTAAAGTCATTTGATGACCATCAACTAATTTGTTGATCACATTCTTCAGCCTCTCACCTAACAACTTGGCTATGATTTTATAGACACTACCAATCGAACTGATAGGTCTAAAATCATTGAAATCCACAGCTCCCACCTTCTTTAATATAAGTGCTACAAAGGTGGCATTGAAGCTCCTCTCAAAAACTTCTTGATCATGGAAAATTTGTACTGCAGCTATGACATCTGATCCAATTATTTCCCAACATTTGCTAAAGAAAGTCATAGTATAACAATTAGACCCAGGAGCTTTGTCACCTGCAGTGTTATCTTCTAGACAAGTTATTCCAAAAATTGAATGCAAAGGGAGGCAAAAAGCATATTTTTAAGCTTCATCCGTATATTGTCAAATCTTGGAAGATACACATAAAAGCTTCTTCTTTTTTTCTATGGATTATGAACAGACACTTATACAAGCCACATACTAAGTGCTTTCTTTCCTAGAATATGAGCTCTAGCTCTCAAAGTCTTATAACCTCTTAACCTAGGTTGCTCGCACGAGCAATTTTGTTGAAGTTCTGACAATATGACAAAGCAATACTCCAAAATTAACAAATTTGAAACATATGAAAGCTCATTCTCAACTTCGAAAATTCCTCCACCTATAATTGGGGCACCAGTTTACAAGGATTTTGTAACCTTCACATCAGGTTCCTTTTGCAAACTGAGGCCAAGTGTACTCGTTTTGCTTTCTTTCCAGAGTTTTTATCAAAGAGGCACATGGACTGCACCCCGATTTCATTTTTCGTCCACCAAATGTCTGCTCCAACTATGTCTGTTGCTATTCAAAGAGGTGCATCCTTAACATTCTCCTAATGATGGAAGATCACCCCTAGAAATCCAATTCAGAACTTGCAAACAGAAATTGCAGGATAAAAAGTCCCTTATATCCTCAAATTATAAACGCATCGAAAAACATTTTTGGAGGCTTTTAACCTTCAATTGAAAATGCATCCCAAAAGGTGAATGAATTAGTTGAGAGGCCAAATTAGGATGGACATTTATGAAAACACCCAAAAACAAAAAGAGAGGAGACTCTTCAGCTTTCTTATATTCCTGATTCCCAGGTATATGTATGAGATCACAAATGTAGGACCTCATTCGAAGGCTAAATCCAATTAAAAGGCCTCCCAACCCAGGATACCCAAAAAATATCAAGAAAAGAAAGATATTCATAATATATTGCAAATATGTAATGTGATCCTTAACATGATTCTGCAACCTTTTTCCTGTGCAAAGGAAGCTAAAACTCTCTTGTGATGTGTGTGTGTTTGTGTGTGCGAGACAACAAGCATATTTTACCAAGAAGCTCAATTTCCGAAAACGTTCATCAATGGCACCAATCATGTAAATTGTCTTTGATTTTGAAATCCCATCCCGGTTTTCAACTGATATATCACATTCAATATCAGTTCCTCGGTCAACAACTTTGAGAACTGGCACCCTGGCAGTTGTAACTGGATTGACACCATAAACAAAACCATTCCCTGAGGCAGAATTTTAAATATCAGAGCCACCAAAAACATTAATAGAAGTCTATAACTACACAAAATTCTCTAAATATCATGTCAAGACGATCAACTTCTAAGGATGGGCATCAAAAAATTACCTTTGAACACAATGAAGTTCAAAGTTTTTTTACCTTGTATAAAACATATATATATATATATATGTATGTTTTTGTAGAGATTTGAAAGAAATTACTTCATATTTGTTGAAGTGTGCGACCTCATCTAAAAGCTTAAGCTGTTAGAGAAAGCACACTTTTATTATTTAATTATATTCTCAACACACACCTTCACATGTGGGCCCGATTCTTTTTCGTGGGTCAAGCACGTGAAAATTATTTTTGATATAGGTGGCAGTGAGATTCGATCTCAGGACATTTGCCAACAGTATCAAGGTCTATCTGTTGGTCACTGCATAGAGCTTTCTATCTCTACCATTTTAAATATTTGAGATCCGGTAGTTGATAGGGGCTTTGGTAGAATAACTTAGTGCACATGGCATCGGCCCTATGGGTATGATTCAAGATATGTCTCCAATGCCAGCGCAATCCCTTCCACTGCTTCATTACTGCATCATATCTTCTAATCTTTATCCCTAGACTTTTACTGAATTTGAATATATAAATATTACTAAATCAAATAGGCTGCTATGTTCTTCATTTGAACATGAAAAATGTACATCTGACTGAGCGAAAGAAGAAAACAGAGGGAAAATTTTCATAGCACAAAGTTCTCCAAGCATCGATCTAAGAAAAGATATTTATTGACATGGAATTAAATGGTTTGATATTTATTGACTTGGAGAAAAGATAATGATAGAATGCTAAATTTTTTGGTAGTACAGGAGGAGAAATGAATTCGAAGGAAATATACAAACACAAGTGCGTACGAAGAATTACTATTTTTTAGATAAGGGTAACTTTGTATTCACACAAACAATTCATCATTCAATGAATGATGAATTGGAAACTTTTACAACCCACAGAGTGGTGGACACACCCCCATTTGGGTACTTTTACAAGTTTCCTATGAAATCTACCAAATCTACTGTCTCCCCTACCAACTCTTGTTTAAACCAAAAAAATAGTGAACTACTACCATACAAGTGGAAAAGGACATGACTTCCAAGAAGGAACCAGTGGCTATAGTGGATCATCAAGTGTGAAAACTACGGTTGAAGAATGTAGTATCAACAAAGGTAATATGTAAGAACTACATAGCTAAAGAAACAACTTGGAAATTCGAGGATGACTTGAGGATAAGACACCCACAACACTCCAAGTCTTTAGGAGGACAAGAATAAATTAGGGGACCAAATTTCTTAAGGAGATCCTCTGTCTCCTTTCTTGTTTATCATTGCCATGGAAGGACTGAACACTATGTTCAAAACAGCTAATTTGTATGGATAGATAAAGGGTTTTAAGGTAACTAGGGCAGGGAGTGATAGCCTAGAGGTGACTAGCAAAGGAGGCCACTTTAACCGTGGACAACTTGATGGGTAGAGGTTTGATATTGTGCTCAAGATGCTTCCCGTGTAAAGAAACAGTTGAGACAGTCAACCATCTTTTCTGCTTTGTCCATAGACAGCTCATTTGTGGAGAATCACCCTAAACCTTAAGGGTATAGCATGGACAATGCCAGGCAAGATAACAGAGGATAAGAATTGAGAGGGAACATGTTCACATGCTAAGGATAGGAGTAGATGGAGAACTGTCCCACCTTGAATCTGGTGGACAGTTTAGAAGGAGAGGAATTCTAGATGTTTTGATAGCTTAGAGAATGATGTGCAGCAGATCAAGTTGAACTTCATCTTACTGATATATTTTTGGTATAATCAGATTTACTTTAATGATACCGTGTCTATGATAGATGTTCTAGATTCTTTATAGCTAGAGAGGGAAGACACTAGAGCTCTATTGTAAATATGGTTTCAGTACTACCCAAGTACTGTTTTGATCCCTGATATGATACAAAGTTACTGATTTAAAAAAAAAACATCTTAGGAGTCGGAATGTAATATCCCTACACTGAGCATGCTTTAATTGTCATCGAAGTAACGTATGGAACTCCGAAGATATAAATTTAAGTAATGAGAGAATAACATTACACGGATAATCATATTAGGTCTTAGGAATATAATGATATGATAAGTATAAACTTTTGAAATTAGGTTGACAATAAGAATTTGACCAGAATGGCTCTCAATGTTGTACTTTCTCAAACGAGTACAAAGGAGTTTCATATAAGAAGAAGTAACAAATTATTAACTTTTAACTACTCACTATTGTTAAATAATAATAATATTCATTGGACTACTCAATTACATAACTGAAAGGTATTCTAGGATTAAAAAAAAAAGAAACTTAATATCTATGAAGCTTAAAGTTTAAAAAATCTAACTGACGTGGAGCTAAAGAACTTACTAAAAAAAAACTAGTATTAGGAAATTGCTAACAGAAAGCATCCTACATACTCTACCTAGTGTAGCCGACTTAGCCAAGTCAAATCTCACAAACCACCACTCAAATACTCCCATTTCCTTACACATGTTTAAGTCACCCACCCACCCCACACACACAAACCAAAACCTAATTAAATTAAGACTAGTATCTAAGGGAATTCTATAAAGAGCCATCACCACCATTAGTATAATATGAACAGGCATCATGTAATGACCAAATCACCACAATTCCATATTCCCTTGCAAAGCCTACCAATATAAACAGTAAGTTTATCAACTAGAATTTGTTTAAACTTTTAGCTCATTTTGCCAGTGTTATGTACTTGCTTTCAAAGTCCTTCCTAAACTTACTCATTCCTCACTATGATGACATTTTAGGATTACAAGATTCTTGAAGGAACAATATACATGAAAATCACAGAAAGTTGAAGAACAAGTTCAAAGGTTACTTTGAAGTAGATAAAACTCTTTTGCAAATTTCCTCAGAGTCTGAATCTTCTTCTCCCGTGTAATGTTAACTTTTCTGTTGGTGAAGTTGACAGATAGATCCAAATCACTTTTAACACAGAATAAATCCATCGAAAATGACCCAAACACCTCAACGACAGGAGCATCAGCAGAATAGCCTGAAACAAAGAGTAATGAGCACTTGTACAAAGAGTATGGCCCTATGCTACGGATTTACAATTTTAACTCCCCACCCCCATCTACTACTTATAACAATGAAAAGAGAAGTAGCCTGACAAATTGATGAACATTGTGAAACTCAATATAGACTACTATCCTTCACACATCAAAAGATTATGAAATTCAAATAGAATAATACAGAAATATTGTTATTCAATTACCATAAACCTCCTTTGCTATTTCATTAAAGATACGAAGCAAATCTCTTCGAGCATCATAATCGCTTGGTTTAGGGCGACAATCCACATAAACCTCATCAAGCAATACTTCAAATGCCGATAATTGTTCTAAGGTGGCTGTGTATTTCTTCCTCTGCTTCTGTTCACACTGTTGTGCTTCCTTACACAGAACTGATATCATAGCTATATTAGTTGATGACATGTTCACTTGCAAGTTAAAGTTTGAAAAAAATCCTCACAGAGCAGTAACTCAGTCATAAATAGGACCTCAGCCAACAGAAGAAGTAAAACTTTCACGAAAAGGTGATAAAGAACAACCAAAATCACCACTGCATTCAATATCATCATACAAGTTCAATCAGCAGAGGTTTACCGCCCAAAAGGAAGTGCAATCCATCAGCTGATTGCACTATATGAGCCATCTAAGACTTGTAGTTTTAACGCCAATCATTCAGCAAAATTTGTATCAAATAACAAGATGGAAGGACAAGACAATGCGATTTCCCGTACTTTTCGTCATGGCTCATGATGTAAAAGCAGTTGTGACACCAAGGATGTCTACGGCTTGGTGAACGAAGGAGCTCGTTCACAGGAAGACTCTAGATGTCCTAATTTTCTTGTAGGATGGGGTCAAAGATGAATGAAGATTTCAAAAACTACTAGAAAATGACTTTGAATCCAAGTTTTCTGGAACTAAAGATGTCATACAAGGACCCGCAAGGGAAGAGATGGAGAGGGAATCAAAAATACAACACTTTTGTGTTCAAAATTCACCACCATCCTCTTTCCTTTTCCTTCCTTTTTCCTTAATAATTGTGGTGTCCAAACCAACTTACACGCACCTCGACTAATTCCACGGGATACCTATCACCTCCCACCAGCCTACTAGGTAACTCTATCTGACAATGTGGACAGATGAGAAGAAATCACCTAGTATTTTTGTCTTTACTAGGATTTGAACATGAGACCCCATGGCTCTCAGTCCACTTCATTGAGATCTAGGCTACATCCTTGAGTGTTTTCCTCTCCTTTCCTCTCCTTCCCCCCTTAACATTATCAGCAAATGATCCTGAAAGTTAAATAATGGGTGCCTGTGTGCACAACTACTACTCAAGTAGCAAACACAATCATTCCACACACACATAAGGTTTAAGTATAAGAATTAGGGCTTGTCTACTCAATTTATTACAGAAAACAATTTAAAAATAAAGAAAAATGGAACAATGACAAAAGGCAAGTATACAAGAATGCAACTTCAAATTAGCAAAACACAACCACAAATGAATTTTTCTCTTTACAAAAGATAACAATCATCCTGTGTCAAAGACACATAAAGTCCACGTATAAAAAGAAGGGATCATAAGCTGATTTAATCTAGAAAAAAAATTAGAAAAATAAAGATAAAGGAGAAAAAAGAACCATGAGAATCTGTGGCCCTTGGTTAGAGCACCATTTACTTCTTTCCTTTCTTTCTTCCTTTTCCTTGAGTATTTTTTTAAGGTAACATTTTTTCCGTTTGGTCTTAAGATGGCATTTACATCTGTGAAATAAACATGCAAAGCAGTGAAATACTAACCTTCCACGGATAAAACCATGGTATTAAAGATGATCAACCTTTAGACGATCATTAATTCACAACTGAAATAAAAATGAACACTTCACCTGCAGATATCGTTGGCACGAGAAGTGATTAGAGAAAGAGGTTCAACTATAACAATTGTGGGCAAGAAGGTGCACAAAAACTGCTGATAAATCTCACAATTCAAAAATAATAGGAGTTAGTAAATAATCTTAACAAGAATCAGAAAAGAAAAGACAAGAATTTAATGATACAAAAGAAAGTTCCTATTTTTTGATAGAACAATGAATATTAACTATGAACAATGGACAAAAACACATTCATGAGATAAATTAAGTACAGCACGACCAATAGAACTTTTCTCAGAAGGTATTTTTGGATAAAATAGTGTATGGTAACTACTTTTAGATCCAGGTGCAACATCAGATATATATTTTCTGATTCATCCTTTTTAGATAAAGATAGAAGGAAACAGGGTAATATCTTATTTTTGGGCAAGTGGAGAGGGGTTTAATTTAACTTATTTCTCTTGCTCCACTCACCCAAAACTGCACAGGAGTCAGAGAGTTGGGATGGCAAATCTCTATTCAATAACTCCGAATCATCTTCATCTTTGCTCTGCGTCGGGATTTCTAGCAGCACAACTTGGTTTAAAATACAAAATTCAACTTCTTTAGATACCCAACGATAGCTTGGAACATCAACAAAAATTACAACTTTTTTCTACCAACAAACTACAATGAATTCTGCCTATTTTGATGTAAAATCTCACAGGTATAACTACACAATCAGTCAATTGAAGCGTGTTCTACTTTTTCAATAATCAACTGATCCCTAAGTTCTCATTTTTTGGGGAAAATTCAAATTGTTAAACCAAAAACTTCATTCATAAAAGGTAAACAGATCTTGATAAATAATTCTCACTAATTGAGATTTTGATACAGTTCTCAAATGTATAAACGAAATCACGAAGCAAGTGAAGTATAACGTTATGGACCTTTAGCCATGGAAGTAAATAGAGAGGGGAAAGAGAAGGGGAAAAGTTTACCTTCAAGCAATGGATTCGGTTGCTCGCTCGCCGCCGGTGAATTGGAGGTGATGTGAGGATTAACAATGGACTTTGGGGTTTTTTATTTTTTATATTTTTTATTTTTATTTTATTTTACATTGGAGAATTTAGCAAAAGATTTGTTTTGTACTACTTGGCTTGGTATACCCAAAAATAAAATGTTTTATCAATTTATTTATATTTTTTCTCTTATTTACTTTTAAATTTACTTATTTTATTAGTTAAGGGTATAGCTGTAAAAAAGGGTTGGCTCAAGCCTCGCGGGCCAAGGAATTTGAAGGCTATCGCGGGCCGGCCCTTCATTTGGAAGGGTCTGACAATGTTCAATTCAACCTAACCCTAAAAAAGGGTTGAGGGCTGGGGCGGGCTAACCCTTCTTTTTTTTCTTTTCAAACTTATATTTTATTACATCAAGAAAATGAGAAGATTTTCAAATTAAATATGGCAAACAATTGTGTTGTTTCAATAACACTAGTGAATAATCTAGTGTAATTAGCATGTATCTCTTATACCAGATACGCGAGTGAGATAAGAGAGTGACAAGTAAGATACGCGAGTGAGATTATTATAAGTTGCCCTTAAATAAAAAGTTTTAGCTCATGGGTTGACCCAGCCTGATCCCGATCAAGTCTTAAGGGCCAAGGGCTTATATGGATCGGGCTTATAAGCCCTAGTTTTAAATGGGCTTGAAAAATCTGATCTCAACTCTATCCTGATAATGGGTTGGGTTGGGTCAGCCCCATGGGCTAATCCGGTTTTGACGGCTCTAGTTAAAGAAAATGAGAAACTTCGGTCAGTCGGACAATTGATCAATTTGTTTTTTCTACCTCAATTTTTTCTATTTATGTTTGATACTTTCTCTTCTATTTATGTTTGATACTTTCTCTGTATAAATTTATTTGTTTTTTTTTTTTAACATATGTTATGTATTTAAAAAAAACTATGAAAATATGTAGTATAATAACCACAATAATTAATAATTAAAAATCTTTAAAAAATATTGAAAAAATTTGGTGAACTCATCAAATTTCATATGTTTCACATAAATTAGGACAGAAAAAATAACATATATTATTTGAAAATTACGTAAAAAATATCATGAATCACAATAATTAACAACTTAAAATATTTTTAAAAATTATATTAAAAAAATTCTTCTTACTCTCTCTGGGAATCAAGATGAACTTAGGTTAGTCGATGAATTGACTGATTGCCTTTCTACTTCAATTTTCTCTATTTATGTTTAGTATTTTCTCCATTTCAATTTATTTATCTTACTTTCTCTTTTAATATGTTATGTATTTTAAAAGTACGAAAAAAGTAGAGTATAATTCTTCTCTATTCTTTTATATATTTTTTATATATATATAGAAGGAATCAAGAGGAGCTTAGGGTCAATCAATGAATTGACCATTTTGCCCTTATGCATTAATTTTATCTTTATATTTAATATTTTCTCTGTTTCAATTTATTTGTCTTATTTTTCTTTTAAAGATGTTATATATTTAAATAGTATGAAAAAAGTAGAGTATGATTTGTCTCTCTTTCTTTTATATTAAAGGGAGTAGAGAGGAGCTTAGACTCAATCATCAAATTGATTGTTTTGTCCTTCTACTTCAATTTTCTCTTATATATGTTTAGTACTTTCTTTGTTTCAATTTACTTGTCTTTGACTTTCTTTTATAGTATGTTATGTATTTAAAACGTATGAAAAAAAATAAAAATAAAAATAAATATATATATATATAGAGAGAGAGAGAGAGGGGGGGGGGGGGAGAGAGCAACTTAGGCTCAATCGGCAAATGACTGATTTGCCCTTCTACTTAAATTTTCTATATTTATATTTAGTATTTTTTTTGTTTCAATTTACTTGTCTAATTTTCTTTTATAGTATATATATTATTTTTATTTTATTTTTTTCTACTATATAAAAAAGTCATCATGAGGACGGCCAACGGCATATATTCGTAAGCAATTTATTGAGCAATGATAATCTATTAAATGTTATATCATCTCGATCTTTCTTTCGCATTCTCTCTTGTATATTTTTTTCACAACAATTCCATCAGTTTTTTCAAAGAATCTCAAAATTTTAACAAAATAATTCAGACCAAAATTGAAGTTTCCTTAATTGTTGTTCTTAAAGAGAAGACATAAATTGCACAGCCTCATCTTCCTTGTTAATAGTCTAGAAGCATCTTTGTTTCAAGTTAGTCTAGAGTAACCGAAGAGAAGATCCAAATTCAACAGCTTTATCTCCTTGTTTATTAGTCTAGAAGCATATTTGTGTTTGGTTAGTCTAGAGTAATCGAAGAGAAGACCCAAGCTGCACATCTTCTTCTTCTTCTTGAAATCAAAGAGTCACATAGTACTTGGTGTGATTTTCTTTTAGTTTTATCTATTGCTTTCCATTTTTTCAATATCCGATTCAACTTTGTTGCAAGACAAGATTTTCAAATTCTTCTTCTTTCTGAACGATCTCGCTCTTACCTCCCAATTACAGATTAAGATATTAGAAACTTAAAGTTGTTATTCATTTCAGATCATATATTAGGGCAATTTCATGATCAACAATCTTCATGCTTCATCATCAATGGTGACTTGCTCATCTTCTTGTTATGGTATTTGTTCATTCTTTTATGATTTTCAATCTCTTTTGGATGAACTGAATTCCAATCTCTTGTATGTTTTATTTGTCTCAATCCTAAAGAAAAAAATAATTAAACCTAATAACACGGTGCTCTAGTAATATTCAAGGGTATAATTGTCATTTTACACAAAAATAGAAGGGAAAAGGGTCAAAAATGCCCTTAAACTATGTGAAAGGAACAAAAATGTCCTTCGTTTATAGTTTGGCTCAAAAATGCCCTTGCCGTCAATACTTTGGTTCAAAAATGCCCTTGCAGTCAATACTTTGGTCCAGAAATG
>JAJOOS010080538.1:0-14025 GCA_029582725.1 Solanum chiquidenum | reverse complement strand
GTTTTGAATTTCTTTCAACAGACTTATAAGGATGTTTAACAAACTTACTTTCCACACAAATCTCACATTTCGATTCATCACATTTAAAATCAGGCAATACTTCTAAAGTAACCAATTTCCGCAAGGCTTTGTAATTTACATGTCCCAAACGAGCATGCCATAAATCATTTGACTCCAATAAGTAAACAGAAACATAATTCTTAATCATACTGTCAACAACCATTACATTCAGTTTGAAGAGGCCCTCAGTGAGGTAGCCTTTTCCTAAGAACATCTCATTCTTACTTATTACAGCTTTGTCACTAACTAGGACACACTTAAACCCGTTTTTAACGAGCAGTGCAACAGAAACTAAATTCTTCCTAATAGTAGGAACATGCAGAATGTTGTTCAAAGTCAACACCTTGCCGGATGTCATCTTCAACATTACTTTCCCAGTCCCTGCAATCCTTGCTGTTGCTGTGTTTCCCATGAACAAATCTTCATCTACCTCAGCAGGAGTGTATGTTGCAAAGGCTTCTTTCGCAGAGCAAATATGTCGAGTGGCACCTGAGTCGAGAAACCACTCCTTTGGATTTCCAACTAAGTTGCACTCTGAGATCATTGCACAAAGGTCATCTGCATCTTTCATCTCTTCCAAGATGTTTGCTTGACTTTTGCCTTTGTCTTTGTCTTTGTCCTTTCTTGGAGCACGACGGTCAGAAGACTTATGACCAGCCTTACCACAATTGTAACAGTTACCTTTGAATTTCTTCTTAGCCTGTTCTGACTTCTGTCCGTTGGACTTCTTTCTCTTCTTGTCTTTGGTAGGAGCTTCTTCGACAATATTAACTCCAATTACTATCGAACTCTTACGAGACTTCTTTTCGGCGATTTTGTTATCTTCCTCAATCTTGAGCCTAATCACAAGATCTTCAAGCTTCATTTCCTTACGTTTGTGCTTTAAATAATTCTTGAAGTCGTTCCACGAAGGAGGTAACTTCTCGATCATTGTAGCCACTTGAAATGCTTCATTTACTACCATATCCTCAGCAATCATATCATGGAAAATACGTTGAAGTTCCTGCACTTGTGATCCAACAGTTTTACTATCTGACATTTTATAGTCTAAAAACTTTGCGACCACAAACTTTTTCAAGCATGCATCTTCTGTCTTATATTTCTTCTCAAGTGCATCCCACAATTCTTTCGAAGTTGTCATTGCACTATAGACATTATATAAGTCATCCTCTAAAGCACTCAAAATGTAGCCCTTACATAGGAAGTCTGCTTGTTTCCTTGCTTCAATAAGCATGAAATTTTCTCTGTCTGGCATTTCAACAGCAGGCACTGGAGTTACTTCATTTGTAAATTTTTGCAGACCAAGAGTGGTAAGCTAGAAAAATACCCGTTGCTGCCACCCTTTGAAATTCACACCAGAGAATTTTCCCAGTTTCTCTGTTGGTGGTACATCAGTTCGGGTTGGTACAACAACAGCCACTGCAACATTGTCATTAGCCATTTCAGAATCTGTAAAAAATAGAAATTGATACAAATGACTCAGTAAGCAATAACTTAAATTGCAAACTTAACAGTAGTATAAAACCACAAAGGTTTTTGTCTCCACCAGAAACACAGATTAAAAATATAAAAAATAATTTCCTTAAGATTGTTGCCAATCTGTGTTTAAAAACAGAATTACTGATTTGAATTAACTTTGCAGAAACACGAAGTAACCAAAGTTTAATAGACCATTAAGAATAGATGAACATAAATTAATTAACAAACTAAAATCTGAAACAAACGTACCACAATATGGAAAACCAGAATCAGAAAAAGATCAAGCCCATTGAATGCACAGTGTCCCCTTAAGCAAATTATTCCCCTCTAGTATCCGAGGTTTGATTTGGAATAAGTCCTTCCAGGATAGAATGATTTCAATCACCAACGTATTGATACCCAAAACTTTGGTGTCAGCGAACCACTCAACAGCAGTGAAGTACACGAAGAAACTTTGTGCAGAAGAAAAAGAGAAATCAGAAAATTTCGTAAGGAAAGATTCTGAAGAATGAATGTATTTATAGGCAAGAGGAACTGGTTCCGAAAGGTTGCAATCCTTTCAGAATCCACACGACCATTCATGAAAGTTTGCAACCTTTCAAACGGTCATGGCTGTTTCTGAAAGTTGCACCCTTTCAAAACAGTCACTTCCAACGGCGGGAAATTTAAATAAAACGGGAAAGAATTTAAAAAAAAATGGGTCGCGCGTGGATCCGAGTCGGGTCGGACAATTAACTGAATAATTGAAAATGTTTCGGTTAATTAACGTTTTGGCTATTTAATTTAATTAATTAAATAAATAATTAAAATAAACTTTGTCCAAAAATAATCCCTCGATCGATCATTTTCCAAAGCCGAAGCCGAAGCTGAGCGAGCGACGATGACGGCGCGAGGGGGGTCCCTCTTTCCAACCCTTTTAACAATTAATAGGAGTGTTTCTATATTTAAACTCTTCTATTTTTATTTCTTCCACCGATGAGGGAGAAATGCCTTTTACTAAAGCATAAGAAGACTTTTCAAGTTCCCAACTCTTCAAGTTCCCAACTTTGACTTTTCCTCTTTTTTCCATCTTCCCTCCATTTCCCATTAACTCTTGCTACATACCCAACACAACATGGAGCGTAGGCCATCTATTGCTGCGTTGACAATGACGCCTACCAGCAAACTTAATTTGATGAAAATTTAGTGTTTTGGTACAATTCCTTTGGTAGCTCATCACTAATGGAATACCAAATTATGATAACACATAGGTTGGGCAGATATACGTAGAAGAAAGTTTAATTAGGACAAAGTTTATATCAGTTGTAGAAAGATAAAAAAACTAAAAAAGATTAATGAGTCGTTTGGAAGGGAATGATAGGAGAAATAGTCCATATATTTGTATGGTATTATTTAGTACTATGTTTGGTAGGAATTTAAGGCCTATGTATAACTAATTCATGGATTAGTTATACACCCTACATGGTAGATGATGTATAACTAATACCTTACATTTGGTGATATTAGGAATACATAGAATTTAATACCACGGTATAAATCTATGTAAAGCAAAAAAAATATCCCTCAAATTCTTATAACGATTTTGTTTATTTTCTGTATTTTATGTTTTATATTTGTAATAATAAATTTATTCAAATAAATTAGCTTACAAATTTTATTATTTAGAGAGAGTTGTTTGTTGTTAAATAAATCCAATACAAATCAATGTAATATTTGAAATGTAGGTTGCTTAACATTTACTAATTAAAAAGGCAAATATATCACTACATGGAGTTTGTGATATATTTATAAATCCAAACACCCGCATATGCTTGATGTGATACATTGTAGGTCTTTAAATGATGATTGACTAGGAAAATTCAAAGGTAAATGCAAAATTCGTTTTACTATTAAAACATTAAGGGTTTTATTAATCATTTGATATTTTTTTTAAAATAATTGTTCTCAAATAAAATGGCGGTCAAGTGCAATCCAATAATATTATTCTAATTAGGAAAAATATTTATCGTGTAATTATGATAATAAGATCTATATCTACCGAGACAAAAAATGAAGGGCAAGTGAATCTAGTGTTTTTCATTTTCAATACTTTTCTTCAATGCAAAAAAAGGAAAGAACATAAATTTCTAGGCTCCCCAAGTTATTATAAAACGCAATTTCCTATATAAAGTTGTTGGTGTTAAGACCAAAAATAACAATTTTACTTTCACAATTTCTTAGTGATCATTTAGATATGACAACAAGGATCAACAAGGGTTGTAAAAGGGTTGACATGGTGAAAATGAAGAATGCGAGGAACTTACAAGTTACGTTTTCTAAGTGTCATGCTGGTCTGTTCAAAAAGGTTAGTGAACTTTGTACGCTATGTGGTGCTGAAATTGTCATTGTGGTACTTTCCCCGGGCGATAAAGGAGTTTTCTCCTTTGGTCACCCTAGCGTGAACACGTTGGTGGAGAGGTTCCTTGGGAGGAACATCCCTCTACCAAATGACGATGTCCACAATCAACAAATCGTGGCTCGTAGAGAAGCTGGTATTCGTGAGCTCAATACCAAGCTCATGAACCTCGAGGAGGTTCTCCAGATGGAGAAAAATAGCGGAGAATCCCTTCGAGAAATTAGGAAGAGAGCTAATGGTCTATGGTGGGAATCTCCTATGGAAGAACTTAACTTATTCCAACTTCAACACTTGAAGAAGGCATTGGAAATTCAAAAGCAAAAGGTTGAAAAAGAGACACAAATGGTGAATAATAATGCATTCCCATTTCAGACATTGGGTAAAGTTCTTCATATGGACTCAATGTTGTTGGACCCTTTGCTAATAGGGTTAGTGGATCAACTTCTTCCATAGTTCCCAATTACTAGTGCACGTGTTATGGAATTGTCGAAAGTAAAATTAAAAACTTAAGTATTATATTAAGTGTCTAGGTTCATTTATCATTTGAGGTGTTCATCATGAAATGTTCGTGAGTTATGATTCAGTCGAAGTCAAAACTAAGTGTTGTGTTCATCAGTTATGATTTAGTCGAAGTTAGTAATTTTAATTATATATGTTATGTTCTTAGTCCATTGTGATGTTGATTTTATCCTTTGAATTGCATAACATTTAATTTCTTCTTTATCAACATATATCAAGATATTACAAACTATTGAGAAACAAATGTTTTTCTTCAATACCATGATTTTCTGCTCAAGAGGATTAGATATATATAGTAGCGATCCAATATCCAAATGTCTTATCTCTGACATTTTTCTGATGTATATTTACTGGGAGCATCAACCCTGTCCATTTCTCTTCGAAGAATTATGGTCTGTAGATTTCTCAATTCTTGCAGAAAGATATCGCAAATGTACAAGCTGAGGTATTACACAAGAGAAATCATATTCAATTGAAAATACGTCCAATACCTTAAACAACTTCAACTGTAAAACATCTTTTTTGGAATATCTACTTGCATTGAAATAAAGGTGCGGATTATACCATTGCTATGTCGCTTACGATAATCATGTTTCTCTTCAAGTGTAGAAAGAAGGATCACTCGCCGTTGATCATATATGGATTTACTTAGGCATGGTTGGTGAAGAAGATCATGAATTTTCAAGTTCTTATCCTTCCATTAGTCCTTCGTGTACAAGCCAAAATTAGACTTCTATCCGTTAACTCTTCTAGATACTCCTATGCCACCACTTCTAACCTTTTATTGTTTCTAATCAACTTGGAAACACTAATCTCTTTATCTTCAGGAAAACCTCTAAAGAAAGAATTGACTGAAACTGTTCGGATACAGTACCAAAGAATCAGTTCAGATATTCCTCAACATTCTTCCAATTATCATGTGTTGGGTCCATTTGACCAAGAAGTCCAGCAACGACAACACTCGAGTGTGGTAATCCTCGACATTGTAGTACAATATGCTTCCCTAGTTCTACAAGTAGAGGAGGAAACAATTTTTTTTTGAATGATTTTTTGGTGAAGTTCAAACTCTCATCAAGAGGTATAAAAATATTTCTATGAGGTGGAAAATCAGGACAACTGACATAATCAGCAATATACAAGAGCTGGGTGGTTAATAAATCGACTTCTATTGTCATCATTTGGAGGATGACCTTAGTACTCCATATATTATCTTTGATAATTATAAATATCCCACCCTTTAGACCTCTTTACACAATCTTCATTACTTGATCATCGCTCATTTCTTGATTGCTTCCTGTAATTGTAAAGACAACTTCAAGAAGCATTTGTCTCTCATTGTAGTCTTCAAAAGTAGTTACCCATGCATGCTTATCAAATTGAGAACACATATAATCATCATAAACATTTTTGGCAAGAGTTTTCTTACCTATATTGCACATACCAAAAATTGCTACGACAGCTAAATCGTCTGTTTGGGCAGTGAGGTGTTTAAGTATGGCACTGAAGTCATCCTCCATCCCAACAATAGTATTGTTTACTAAATTGTATTTTTTTTTTCTGGTGAGGACTTGTTCTGCAGATTTTCTTCCATGCTTGTTAAACTCAATCTATGGCACTTCTTTCCCGAGAGAATCAACATCATCTTCCACTTTTAGCAAATTTACCTCGAAGTATTTACAAGCCCCTTGTCATGACCCACAACTTTGTCATACCACTTGGGGATGAAATTAAAGAATAAGTGAGCTAGCCTTAGCGGGAATAGTCTACAGTCTCAGAGAGATTTCAAGAATACTGTAGAATATTATAGAAGATTACTTGGAAGGCCTAGACTTGTTAGAGAATTCTAGAAAAGTGGCCTATATTCTAAATATGTAGGGACTTGTATAGCAATTTGTTTTTGCACTTTAGCCCTTAGGTGTGAACTATAAATAGGAGGGCATTAATTTGTAACTCAATCAAGAAAAAGCAAGAAATATTACATGATCGTAAATTTGTAAATATTTACATGAGCTTGAGCTTACAAGATCGTGAAAATATTGTAAGTTGCTGAGTGCCTTAAAGAGAGTTTAGTTGAAGTCTAAGTCCGTGACATCCTTCTGTATATCAGCCAAAACAATGCTTCTTAGGCTTGAATCAACTTTATCTTCTGCTTTGTATATTACATCTATGATCCTCTTTTCTATAACCTTAAGAGTTTCAATATGTTCGGCTTTCTTTGTCGTATCGTCAAGGAAAACTTGCGCATCAGAAATATTTTGATAGAGAGATTGAACATGTTGTTGTGTACAGCTTCAACAAACCAAAGATCGGTTAGGTTTGAAGAGTTGTTCCAATAAATACATAAGTGAAGAAAGAGAAGCATATTTCTATTTATTTGTTGGAATAACTAAAAATATAGAGCCTTGCAGATTTAATCTCTCTGATTTTATCCAAATCGTTTACTTTTCCATCTCTAAATTTTTATAATTGAGGGACCAAGACATAGGATACTTACCCTTTATCATTTGTTTAGTTAAAAGAGATGATGCATGAGAACACAACCAATTACAAAACAAGAAAATCTAATTGTTTCACTCAATTAATACAATACTATAGATATGAGATGCACATGTACAACCCATGTTCTTTTCAGTTTTATATAATTGTGAGACAAGGTGTAGTGCACTCATTGAGTTCACCAGCAAGCCCCTGCAGTTTAAAATGATCTTTAATCTGAATTTTGAAAAGTTTGTGTAGAAAATATATGATACGTTTTCATTATAATTTACAACCTTAAATAAATATATGTGTTGAAGTTAAAAGAAAGACACTAACGATTAGTTTTGTTCGTTGACAAAATTATTTAGTACTATATCAAAAAAGTATATTTTGATGTTTATGTTCCATACCCTCCAAGTGAATGACAACTGATGTAAACAAAAGGAAGTAAAGGAGAAAGTGAACTGAAAAATAGAGCAAAAGAGAAGAAAAAGCTATTGTGGTCTTCTTTATTTTTGATGAAACTTGAAAGTAAGAGACTTGCCTATTATATAGGCTTACAACGGAACTGAAATACTAAAATTTAGGTACCCACTAATTTCTAATTAGCTATTAGTCCGGCACAAAGGAAACTAAGACTTGGTCAAGTATCATTGAATTACTTCTCAACCCCCCCCCCTCCGGACTGAAACATGTAAACTCCAAGATGACCTCTGAAGAACTCGTGCTTTGCTTAGGGAAGTGACTTCGTGAAGATGTCTGCTATTTGCTCGTTTGTAACACAAGACTTCAAAATAATTTCACACTTAGAGACAAGACCTCAAATATAGTGATAGTAAGAAAGTTCAGTTGCACCAGTTGGTTTCTGATTAAAATCTGCAACAAGTCTCCTTAACCAAATTGCACGACAAGATATAGATGTTGCTACAATATATTCAGCATATGAAGTTGATAAGGCCACCACTTCCTGCTTCTATGAACTCCATGAAACTGCTCTAGATCCACGATTAAACGAGAAACCATGTGTTCTCTTTCTATCATAAATGATGCATGCATAATCACTATCAGTAAAGCCAGTTAATGTAAAATTTGTTATCTTAGAATACCAAATTTCATGCTCTGTTGTCCCAGCTATATATCTCAGTACTCTCTTTTTAGCTCCAAGGTGAAGCTTGCTTGGATTGTGCATAAATCTCGATATGACTCCAACAGAGAAAACAATGTATGGCCTTGTATGGGACAAGTAATTCAAACAACCAACCAGACTTCTAAAATAAGTTGCATTTTCCATTTCAAAACCATCATCACGACAAACTTCTCATTAATATTCATCCGCATAGCAACAACTTTACAATTTACCATAGTTAACTTTTTCAAAAAAATTGTTGCATATTTTTTTTGTTAAAGAAATATGCCTTCAATTTCCTGTTTCACCTCAAGACCAAGAAAATAATGCTACAGACCCAAAACAGACATCTCAAATTTTTTAGCGTGCAGTTCTTAAATTCAGTGTCCATAGACTCACTCGAACCCATATATATCATATCGTCAACGTAAATACATACCACAAAAAAATCATTTTTACCTTCTTGTTTTACATAAGAGTAGGCACATTGTGACTTCTTTAAAAACCATTCTCATGGAAATATGAATCAATCTTAAAGTACCATGTCTGTGACGCTTGCTTTGAGACATAGAGTGCCTTTTTAAAACGTGTAGACCTTATCTTCTTTTCCATTAACTACAAACCTTCAGGTTGTGAGACATAAACCTCCTCTCTCAAATCGCCATTTTAAAGGCAAATTTATCATCGAATTGGTACAGTAGCCAATTAAAATTAGCAACCAAGTCTAAAAAAGTTCTCTCAGTTTTAAATAGGGCAATAGGAGAAAATGTTTCTTCAAAGTTAGTACCTTGTTGTTGGGAATAACCCTTTTCGATGAGCCTTGCCTTGTGTTTTTGGATGCTGCTATCAACATATACTTTTAAACAACCATTTGAGCCCAATAACTTTCTTTCCTTCCGGAAAATTTACCAAGCCCCATGTCTGATTCTTTTGAATAGACAACAACTCCTCTTCCATAGCTTTGCACCATTTATCCACTCTCTTCAGCATCTTCTAAGTAAATACGATCTGAAAGAAGTAAAGAAAAAGTACAAGATGTGTTGTCAACATATATGGGATTTTGTTTTTTATCCCTTGTTGATCTTCTTAATGCAGTTGTCCTAGTTGATGGTTCTTTCAATGTTGAAGATGTTGCTGGTGCAATTGATGAGATACTCGATAGACTTGTCAAAACAGGATATGCTCCATACTCTTGATGAACACTATTGTCAGAAGGTAGAAATTTAATATTTGAACTTTCATTTCCTGAATTAAAGTTCCAACTTGCATCTTCATTGAACACAACATTTTTATTTACCATTTTCTCACTCACTTGATTATATAACTTATAGGCTTTGGATTGTGTTCTATATCCAATAAAAATATATTTTTCATTGAAGACTGATTCAAAGTATGACCTGATCAATTAAGTTTGTTAGTAGTGTCCTATATTCTAGGGCTAGTTGTTAGCAAATATGTTGATCATGGTGCAGTACTTTTTAGTTGTGTTTTGGTTAGTAATTAGTTGTTTAGTTAATGGGAGTAGTGGTCATTTAGTGACTTAGTAGATTGTTATTTTTAAGTCTATATAAAGTTGTATATTCCTGTGATTTCATGTACTAAAAAATAGAAAAGACTTTAGCATACAATTCTCTGTTTCTTCTTAAAGTTTTCCTACCTATTTACTCCAACATCTTTGGCATCAAAGCCATGGCAAGTAATGGAGATGCATTGAGTGTGGAACAACCACTCATTCCCGTCTTCAAGGGAGAAAGCTAAAAATTCTGGAGTATTCGTATGAAAACAATACTCAAATCTCAAGATGTTTGGGACTTGGTAGAACAAGGATTTGCAGATCCTAACGAAGAAAATAGACTGCGAGACAGTAAGAAAAAAGATGCTAAAGCACTGGTTTTTATTCAGCAGGCAGTTCATGATAGCCACTTTTCATGGATCGCAGCAGCAACCACATCAAAGCAAGCTTGGTCCATTCTGCAGAAGGAGTTTCAAGGTGATTCACAAGTCATTGTGGTGAGATTGCAATCACTTTGGCGTGACTTTGAAACCTTGATGATGAAAAAAGGAGAATCAATTGTTGATTTCTTGTCCAGAGGAGTGGCAATTGTTAGCAAAATTCAATCATATGGCGAGAAAGTTACTGATCAAACAATTGTGAAAAAGATACTGCGAAGCTTGACTCCAAAATTTGATCATGTAGTTGCTGCTATAGAAGAGTCTAAGGATCTATCAGTTTTTCCCTTTGATGAATTGATAGGATCTCTTCAAGCCCATGAGGCGAGACTCAATCGATGTATTGAAAAGAATGAAGATAAAGCATTCCAGGTGAAGGAAGCAACAACCAATTATGGTGAGAACAATGGTCCAACAAGCAGAGGTCGAGGAAGAGGAGGATTTTGTAGTGGTCGAGGTCGTGGTTATGGAAGAGGTAGAGGAAGGAATGATGGGCATAGGCAGTCCAATGAGCAAAGTAACACAAAGAATGGAATTCAATGTCATCATTGTCAGCACTACGGGCATATAAAGGCTAATTGCTGGTATAAAGACCAGAAAATAAACTTTGCAGCACCAGAAAATAAGAAAGATAATTATCTCTTTATGGCTTGCATTGATACAGATCACAAGCCAAGTGATGTATGGTTTGTAGATAGTGGTTGTTCAAATCATATGACAGGCACCAAATCTTTGTTCCAAGAGCTAGATGAGAAGCAAAAGAAAAAGGTGCAGCTTGGCAATCCAAAAGAGATGCAAGTTGAAGGAAAAGGCACTGTGGGTATTAACACTAGCCACGACAAAGTAAAAATGTTGGACAACGTTGAATTTGTACCTGATTTAGGATACAATTTGTTGAGTGTTGGACAACCAATGTCTGATGGGCATTCTCTTTGGTTTGATGACGATGCTTGTGTCATTAAAAACAAGAAGTCAGGCAAAAAGATTCGCATCACTATGACGCCAAACAAGATGTTTCCTCTGGATGTTTCTAACATGGATAGTTTTGCGCTTGCTGCAAGTGAAAAGGATGAGTCAAAGTTGTGGCATTTGAGGTATGGTCACCTCAATATAAAGGGCCTGAAATTGCTAGTTGACAAAGGTATGATCTTCGACTACCAAAAATTGATTCTATTGAATTGTGTGAAGGGTGCATTTATGGAAAACAAACTAGGAAGTCTTTTCCTGTTGGAAAAGCTTGGAGGGCTTCAAAGTGTCTTGAATTAATATATGTTGATTTATGTGGACCTATGCATACTACATCTTTTGGTGGGAGTCGTTATTTTCTACTATTTACTGATGATTGTAGTCGCATGAGTTGGGTCTTCTTTTTAGAAAGAAAATCAGAAACATTTAAAAAATTCAAGTACTTTAAAGCCCAAGTTGAGAAGCAAAGTGGTCTGTGCATAAAAACCTTTCACACAAATAGAGGCGGCAAATTCTTGTCCAAGGAGTTTAATCTCTTTTGTGAGGAAAATGGCATTCATAGGGATCTGACAACACCTTATACTCCGGAGAAAAATGGTGTTGCTGAGCAAAAAAATCGCATTGTTGTAGAGATGGCAAGAAGCATGTTACAAGTGAAGGGAGTTCCGAATCAATTTTGAGCTGAAGCTGTAGCGACATCAGTCCATTTATTGAATTTGTCTCCAACAAAGGTTGTTATGTATCAAACTCCATTTGAAGCTTGGAAGGGTAGAAAACCAATTGTAAGTTATTTAAGAATTTTTGGTTGTATTGCTTATGCTTTGGTAAATTCCCAATTTCGTCATAAGTTGGATGAAAATCTGAAAAATGTGTTTTTATTGGTTACTGCACACAATCTAAAGCATATAGACTGTATAACCCTCTTAGTAGAAAGATTTTAATTAGAAGGGATGTAGTATTTGATGAAATGGCAAGCTGGAATTGGAGTGGAAGCAACGATAAGATGCAAGAGCAAATTCCTATGCCCACTGGAATCACTTTTGATGCAATTCAACAGCCAACTCCTATAGCTATAGCAGCCGGTTCTAGTACTACATCTCTAGATTCATTTTCTTCAAGTTCAGAGAGTAGAAACTCTTCATCTACTACTCTTAAAGAGTTTTCAGATGGGCCAATTCCATTAAGAAGATCAACAAGGCTTAAAAAGTCGAACCCCAAGTACGCCGATGACATAAATACAACTTGTCAATTTTCTTTTACTATTTCAGATCCTACACATTATGAAGAAGCAGCTGAAAAGGAAGAGTGGTGGAGAGCGATGTTAGAAGAAATTAAATCTATCAAAAAGAATGGCACATGGGAGATGGTGGAATTACCAGAAGATAAAAATGCAATTGGTTTGGAGTAGGTGTTCAAGATAAAGTTTGCAGCGGATGGGAGCCTGCAGAAGCATAAAGCTCATCTTGTGGCAAAAGGATATGCGCAATAATATGGTATTGATTTTCAAGAAATATTTTCTCCGGTTGCTCGATTTGAAATTGTTAGACGTGTTCTAGCATTGGCTGCACAGTCACAATGGCTAGTTTATCAATTTGATGTCAAGTCGGAATTTCTCAATGGAGACGTACAAGAAGAGGTCTACGTAGCACAACCAGAAGGTTTCATAAAGAAGGGCGATGAAACAAAGGTCTACAAACTAAAAAAGGCATTGTATGTTTTGAAGCAAGCCCCTCGAGCGTGGTATAGAAAAATCGATGGGTATTTTCAGAGAAAGGGATATATGAGAAGTGAGAATGAACCCACATTGTATGTAAAGAAGAAAGGTAATGATTTTATCATTGTTTGCCTTTATGTTGATAATATCATTTATTCTAGCTCTTCTATTTCTCCGGTGGATGAATTTAAGTCTCAAATGATGAATGAGTTTGAGATGTCAGATATGGGGTTATTACATTATCTTCTTGGCCTTGAAGTCCATCAAGCCGAAGATGGAATTTTTCTTTCACAAAGGAAATATTCCAAGGACCTTCTCACTAAGTTTGGTTTGCTTAATTGCAAGCCTGTTGCTACACCTATGAATGTTGGTGAAAATCTGCAGCTCAAGGATAGAGCAAAGATGGATGATGCTAGAAGTTTCAGAAGCATGGTTGGAGGTTTAATTTACCTAACCCATACTCGCCCCGATATTGCATTCTCTGTTGGTGTTATATCCAGGTTTATGCAACAACCTTCAAAGGTTCATTTTGGAGCAACAAAAAGAGTTTTGCGTTATGTCGCTGGAAGTATGGACTATGGGATTTGGTATTCACAAGTTTCTAACTTTAGATTATGTAGGTTCACTGATAGTGACTATGCTGGTTCATTGGATGATAGACTAAGCATTTCAACACATATTTTATTCTTGGGTCAGGAGTAATAAATTGGAGCTCAAAGAAGCAAGCTACAACAACCTCATCCACCTCTGAAGCTGAGTACATTGCAGCTACTTCAGCCGCTTGCCAAGCTATTTGGCTAAGAAGGATGTTAGCAGAACTTCAGCATAAGCAATAAAGTGAAACAGAGATATACTGCGACAACAAAACATCAATCTCCATGACAAAGAATCCAAATTTTCATAGTAGAACGAAGCACATTGATGTTCACTTCCATTTCATTCGTGATTTGGTTGCAAAGGAGGAGATTGTATTGAAGAATTGTAGCACTCATAAGCAATTGGCTGATATATTGACAAATTCGTTCGCAGCAAACAAGTTTATCTATTTGAGGGTTGTGCTTGGTGTCTGTAACTTTGAATCAAGGGGGAATATTGAAGACTGATTCAAAGTATGACCTGGTCAATTAAGTTTGTTAGTAGTGTCCTATATTCTAGGGCTAATTGTTAGTAAATATGCTAATCATGGTGCATGAAACGACCCCAAAAATGCCCGAAAATGTGCTTCGGAAACACCTATAATTGTAATTTCCATATATCTCAAAATCCGTGCATGATTTCGGAAATTCGACTTCATATTCTTATTCAGGGGGTCAAATTGAGTGGGAAATGGGTCTAACC